>CAUYTI010033543.1:0-19035 GCA_963575145.1 Galago senegalensis
AGAAAATTTTGAAAGCAGTTCGACGTAAGAAATCCATAACCTACAAGGGGAAGAGTATTAGGATGACTGCAGATCTCTCAACTGAAACCTTTCAGGCTAGAAGAGGATGGTCATCAACTTTTAATCTCCTAAAACAAAATAACATTCATCCCAGGATCCTGTATCCAGCTAAACTGAGTTTCACCTATGACGGAGAAATTAAATACTTTAACAACATTCACATGTTGAAGATATTTGCTATAACTAAACCAGCTATCCAGGAAATTCTCAAACCTATCCTCCCTAATGACCAGTGCAATCCTCCACCACAAAAGTAAACCCATCCAGAAACTATTGATCAAATTCCAACTTACACAATGGCAAAAGGATTGAAAATGTCTACTGGAAGTTCAAGCAATTCAATGTCCAAAATTTTACCAGACTTATCAATAATTTATATCAATGTGAATGGCTTAAATGGTCCTCTAAACAGGCACAGATTGGCTGATTGGATACAGAAACTCAGACCAGACATCTGTTGTATACAAGAATCTCACCTTACCTTAAAAGACAAATATTGACTCAGGGTGAAGGGATGGTCATCTATATTCCAGGATAATGGAAAGCAGAAAAAAGCAGGTGTTGCAATATTATTCGCAGATACAATAGGTTTTGAACCAACAAAAGTAACCAAAGATAAAGATGGCCATTTTATATTTGTTAAGGGCAATACTCAGTATGATGAGATCTCAATTATCAATATCTATGCACCCAACCAGAATGCACTTCAATTTATAAAAGAGACTCTAATTGGCATGAGCAACTTGATCTCTTCTAGCTCCATCAAACGCCAAACCCAGCAGAAGAAATGAAATAACCAAAATTAGACCATAATTAAATGAAATTGAAAATAAAAGGATGATAGAACAGATCAATAAATCAAAAAGTTGGTTTTTTGAAAAGGTCAATAAAATAGATAAACCATCGGCCAGCTTAACCAAGAAAAAAAGAGTAAAATCTCTAATCTCATCAATTAGAAATGGTAAAGATGAAATAACAACAGACCACCTAGAAATTCAAAAAATCCTTAATGAATATTACAAGAAACTTTATTCCCAGAAATATGACAATCTGAAGGAAATCGACCAATACCTGGAAGCATGCCATCTTCCACATTCTTTATATTTGACAGTCTTTTTCTTTTTCTCTTAGAGGTTTGCTCTGTCTTAGGAACCTTAATCTCTATTGACTATTTTATCTATTTTATGTGTTCTTAGAGTTGATACAAATGTGTCCACTCTAAACGTATATCCTTGTTATTCTTTTTGAAATACTGCCTTTATTTGGAAACCTTGTCTATAGAAAGCCTGAGAGTAAGGAATCCTGGTCAGAGAAGCTAGGAGAAATGTCAGGCATCTTCCTCTGTGATGTTTAATCCATCCAACTTTGGTTATTTAGTTCTATCTTCATGAGTTTCTCTACTTATTTATTTAAAGTTACTTAACCAACCTCTGCTTGTTTTAAAAACATTATTTATACATAACATAAATTTGGAACATATATCAAATTCATTATACTGTGAAAAAGAAAACTTTGCACCATGTCCACACCCATCAGATAGCAACTTTTGTTAGCCTTGGTGTATGTCCTTTCAGAATATATATACCCACACATATATATTTACATAGGTACACAGACATACAGAGGGTGCTAATCCTCATATACTGTATACTCATTTTAAGAAAGGAAAAAACTGTATTGAAACTGTAATACTCCATATATTCTCAATAACAAAGGATGAGTACAAGTCATGTTGAATATGTCTTGTAATTATGGAAGTCAAACGCGACTTGAATAGTACAGACTTAATACAATTTTTTTTCCATTCTTAAAATGTGTATAGAATTTTCGGTACCTGCTATATATATAGTTTGTTTTGTATAAAATACATCATCACAATTTATAAATAGTCTGACCATCTATCGGGGTCATTGCATTGTTCATTCATCATAGCGTAAATGAGATGTAGCTTAATATTTGCATCATTCATTTTTATTTCTCCAGGTAAGGCACTTTTTGAAATGGTAAAATTATTGTATAGCTATTGCTTGGCACGCATGAAAATTTCCACCATGGCAAAACTCAGCCCGACGCAAGGGAAAGGTCGTTGGAGGATAATGTGGGTTTAGAGATGTGGCATGCATTGGAGGGGAAAAGGTCAAGACAATAGTTTAGAAGATAAGTGGTTACATTTCAGGAAGATAAAATTAATGTGAAGGGGTAAAAAAGCAGCTGCTTTTCTGCTTCAGTTCCTGCCCTGACACTTTGCACAGCGAAGCGTCAGAGGAGAGAGGCAAGCAGGCTGTCGGTGGCCCGGCAGGTCAGATTTTCATGCCTCACAGCCGCAGCACATTATCTTCTGGGTGTCTTTGTGATTTCTTTTTTTCCCCTCTGATACTCAGTGTTGCACTTGTTCTGCACCAGTGAAAAAGTAGCTAGAAAACAGACCTAGACTTGCACTCACCTTCTCCTACTTCCATTTAACTACTTAGTGATACCTCTGTTATCGAAGACCTTCAGTGAGCTGTGAAGGTTAGTGAACAGCCCCGACGTATTCATTACTACTCAAGCTTTGTTTCAGGTGAAGCTGAAAGGGTGGTTATAGGAGGAAAGGATATTTTCAAGACCAAGTTAAGTTAAAAAAAAGAGAGAGAGAGAGTCTGATATATGTTTAAGGAGTAATGTTAGCTCTCGTTATTTTGCAATTTAAACCACAAATAACATAGTAGGTAGCACTGAACCCAGCTAATTATCAGAAATGCTGAAAAGGTTGCTCTTAGTTAGAAACCCACAAACTGGGGCCTGTGTTTCTGTAGATCCCACAGGCAGCTCTAGGCCTGGCAGCCTTGAGAGACTCATCTGTTGTTCTTGTCACTAAGTGATTGCAACAAACACACCTCAGGAAGGTGAAGAATGACTATCTATGGTGGGTGGGTACAGCCTCTGTTGTGTCTTTTTAAAAACCCATTGTTGCACTGTTTTAGCTTAGCCCTAAAATTACATACAACCAAAAAGTATTTGCTTAACCAATAATTTACCTAGCATTTTAATGTGCAGATTTATGCTAGAGGAAAAAACAGAGAATGAATTTTAAAATGTGGGGTGAAAATTATGAAATTAGTAAAGAAGAAAATTAGGTAAAATCTTTCCAGCTTCACTTTATCTATCCAAAGTAACAGTTGTAACTTGTACATCGTGAAGTTTTACAGGATGATAGAAAAAGAAGTTTCCTTGTATACTAAAAAAAGAGAGATGATTTCATGCTATCTACTTTTGCATTACTTTATTTGTACATGTGTTTACCATCTTTGTGGATTCAGCCTCCGATGTCCTCTGCTGTACTGAGAGCTTCCTCAGAACAGGGACAATGTTTTTCAGTCTTTTCATCAGCACTGCCTGCATCAGGCCTTCTTTTTAAAATTCATATAAAGATAAAATGAGTTCCCAAAGTATAATGAAATTCCTCTGTGATTTCCACAGTTAGAAGTGGTCAAAATTGCCATGTTTGAGAAAGAAGGATTAACCACTCACAGTGTTACAAAACCATGGCTTGTCAAGTGGATGAGTATATCACCTTCTTAGCAGAAGGAATTAGCTTCTTCCTGATTATTTCTGGTCACTGTAAGATAGTCCTTCCAAATTCCCCTGCTTTTAGATTAGTAATGTTTGCTAAAAACAACCAGGATCTCAGTAAGTCTGATCACATTGATTTTAAATTGGAGGTTCCATGCTGTTTGCAGTTTATCACCACAAAGCAATGACTTGCCAATGCCTTTGGGTTCTGTCTTAGACAGAACATCTTGTTCAACACCTTGAGCAACCATGGCAATAATGGAATAAAGCAGAAAAGGGACAACACAATACTGTTCTGTCATAGTCTGTCTGTCTTACTCTCTTTCTCTCCTTCTTTCTCTTTTAGGGATAAAGGTAATCATAACCATGAAAACAAACAAACAAAAAAACAGTATCAACAGGTAGAATTAAGTAGAATAAAAATGATGGAATTTAGGTGGCAACACCAGGCTTGACTGTTTTCTTGTTGTGTGACCTTAGCCAATTTATATCATCTATATTAACCTTGCCATCCTTACACTCCTCACTTGTAAAATGGAAATCTTAGGTGATTGTGTTCTGATTATTTAGGAGACTATTGTGAAATTCAAACAGAAGAATATTTTTAAGCACTAAGTATACTGGAAATCACTAAATCAATATTAATTTAAAGTGGTTTCTTGAATTACATGAGTTCCCTTTGTAAGAGATTTTAAAAAATGAACAAATATGATAAGTGATGTCCAATTGCTGTAATATATAAAAACCATGGTGGGAAGGACAAGGAGTTTTATAAACTCTTTCAGAAACAGGATGTAGGCATTCTCAGTACCTAAGTTACTCCTGACAAATGATTCATATGGAAGGAAAATTCAGGGTAACAGATCTTGGTGTCTAAAAAATGTAGCAGGCTAGAAAATTCTATATTTACCTTACAATGTAATTTGAAGTAAGACATTTTTTAACTTAGGCATAGTTTGAATTATACAGGCAGAATGGTGAATTTAGTTTCTGAGGCCTTCCCAAATAGGCACATTTGTTTGTACAATGCTTTTGAAATACAGACAATTAAATTTATTCAAAAGTATACGGGTATGGGACAACAGGACAAAAGTAGATACATTGAAGATACCCCTTCCTCTAAGCATTCCGAGTGCTTTCTGAATATTTATGAAAGAAGATGTTAAAAGAATGACACGAGATTTTAACTAGAAAAGAAAGAAAATGAAAATGACAGATAACAATAATGGCAAAGACTACTGCTACTAGCTCTTTAGAGGCTTATGTACAAGAGGATAGGAGTCATTTCCATACGTATTGCAAGTTTCTCCCCACATTTTGTTGATCTGAATTTTATGAGTTTTTTTCCTTTGGAAAAGTTTTAAATTTCTATTTACCTATATAAGTGAATCTTTTTTAAAAAATGATTTCTGCCCTTTGTGTCATGCTGGGAAGAGTTGTTTTCATCCCAATACTGTTTTATAAAAAAAAAAAATCGCTTGTATCGTGTTAAAGTAATATTACAACATTATTTTTTAAATATTTACAATTGTGGTACCCCTGAAAAAGGTCATCCCTTTCACACATATGCCCAAACAACTAGCTACGCAACTCAATAACATATACTAAATAATGTATTCTCACATATATTTATGTATTTTCTAGATACATACTCACATATATTTATGTATTTTTCTAGATTCACTATAATTTCTATTGGTGTGCCAATTCTTATGCCAGAACTAAACTGTTTAATTCACAGCCATAGAATGATTTACTCTGTGACACGCAATCCCTGCTTGATTCCTACAACACTTGGTTCCTTTTCTGCTCTGGTTTCTGGTTTGCTCTCTCTGGTGTGAGTTCGCTTACTCTGCCTGTCCCTGAAATCCTGGTGCTCCTCCAAACTCAGTCTCCCATTATGTTTTCAGTCTGCACCTCGATGTGCACTCTTGCTTATTCCCGAAGCCTCCACAACATCAAAATTTGACTGACAACTCCAAAAAAAGGATTTCTAGCTCAAAATTCTTTATTGTGATATTGCTAGCCATATCCCTCACGTGTCTATTCACATAGATGCCTTGCAGCCATCAGAAATTCAAGATGTCAAATGTTATTATTCCCTTTACTCCGCTCACTCTAGACTTTGTCTTCTTCCATTTCATGGCCGGTACTACTATCCATCTAGTTGGCAAGCTGGAAGTCTGGGATCAACCCTGATCACTCTCTTTCCTCACTTTCTGGGTGACTTGTTTTGCCAGTGCCGACTACTTGCTCTTTTTACCTCTTGATACTAAGGCGCCTGATTCAGGGTCACCAGCATCTTTCTCAGAGGCCACTTCAGCTGCTTCACCCCTTTGCAATGAATTCTTCATCTGCTATCTAACGGACCTTCCTAAAATGTAAATCTAATTATTTCCTTTTATCTACATCAATGTGTGAATATCTGTCTGTGTTAAGACAGTCCAACTTTTAAATAGCAGTTAAAAGACCCTGCATGATCTCGTCATCTCTCGCCAAGGCTCCCTTCTGTGCTCACTTTGAGAGACTAGAAAGCTCCTGTATGTTCTTCCATTATGTTCTGTCCCCAGCTGCCCACAGGTCTTTGCAACGCTTCTCCTGCTGTTCAGAACACCTTTGCTTTATTTTTCCTGGGTGCCTGCTGCTCATCCATCGGACCTCAGCTGAGACCTGCCTTCCTCTGGAACCTTCCTCAAACTATGCAGTGTGGGTTGGGTACAAGTACACATTCTCCTTTAACAACCTGTGCTGCTTTGTTCTAACACTGCTTTGGAAATGCCAGGCTAAGTCTTTCACATGGGGAATCAAACTGTAAAACAAATAAAAAAATGAATTTTTCCTGATCTATTCAGTACTCTAGGACCCAGAAGAGTGCGGGGGCATTCTGAGTGCTTTCTGAATATTTATAGAAGAGAAGAGAGAAAGAGTAAGGGAGGAATTTCATACATTATTTACACAATGTTTTTCTCTTTCTCTCACACATGTAATAAATATGCAAGCTCACATATACATATACGTAAGAATATCATATGTAAATTTCATATACAAAATACTAAAAATGAAAGCTGCAAAATAGTAATGATTTGTTTGTGGGTATTGGGATTGTAGGCAGTTATAATTTTTTTCCTTTAGTGTTTCTGTATTATCTAAAACAAAAAAATCAGAAAATCCATAACCAGAAAAAGTTATTTGAATTAAACTCACAATACTCTTGATTATAACTCTTAAAATACATTAATATCCTAGAATACAAATAATTTGGTTAGGTTTTGTATTCATTTTCTAGGGTTGCTATAAAACATTACCATAGTCTGTTGGCCTAAAACAATAGAAATTTACTCTGTTACAGTTCTGGGGTCCAGGGGTCCAAAATCAAGGTGTCAGCAGGCCCATGTTTCCTCTGAGACCCTGCAAAGAATCCGCGGTTGCCTCTTGCTAGCTTCTGAGGCTGACTGCTGACCCCTGGCATTCCTCACCTTTGCAGGTGCAATAATCCGATCGCTGCAATGTCATGCAGCATTCTCCTTCCTCTGAGTCTCCTTCTTTCTCTTACCAGGACAGCAATCATACAGGATGGATTCATATCTCATTTTAATTTAACCAATTACTCTGTAAGGATCCTAATTCCAAATAAGGTCACATTCTGAGGTGCTGGAGGTTAGGACCTTAACGTAGCTTTTGGGTGGGGCACAATTCAACTCATAGCCAATGTAAAGCATGCTTTTGTGTTTGCTCTTGTATATGTAATGACAATAATAAGATTATCTAACTTCTGCTTTTAAATTCTAACAAAACAAACTGACATAGTATGACACGATGTAATTAGCCATCAGTCCTTACAATTGAAGTAATATGGTTTTTTCCCTTAATGTTGTTTTTCTATTCTGCTACAAGGGAAAATATGTCTTCCTTTTGCTTTTTATTATATTTAAATGAGTTAAGAATTGAGTTTGACTGCAGGGAGGAGAGCTGACCAGGCGTAAACATAAAGGGCCATATGTTCCTCACACTGTGAGCAGTCTTAGGGTGGGCAATTAGTTGCAGTGGTTCGGCATCTCAAGCATGGCTAAGAACCTTGACTTAGCATCTTAAAATATGTGCTACACAGCCACGATTTTATTCCAAACAAGAAAAGAGAGAAAGAAATGAAAAAATAAATAAAAGGCAGCTGAGCATCCTCCCACTGCCCCATTTAAGAAGCATCTTCCTCAAACATCACCCAACAATTTCTGCAACAGCTCAATAGTTAGAATGGAGAGGTTGATAAATGAAGGAGTTGTCATCTGTACACCTTGCCAAACCCAACAGAATCTGGACTCTATTCCTTAAGGAAGGATGGAACAAAGAATTATTGGCAAGTAACTAGTTATCTCACTCACTCCCTGCACTCCCTCCAAGACTTGCTCAGAAAGGATGGGTGGGAGAAGGGACTTAGAAGGAAAGACATCCAATGCACCTTTTCCCTTCCCCCCATCCGACCTATCATACACTCAGTGTATTTTGAAGTGATGAAGGATTGTGTCACAGTATCAGAGAAATAATCATCTAATTAGGTCAAGTTGACTTTTCCAAATATAAATTGAATATGTGACAATATGGTTGGATACCAAAATAAGAACTTTAAATATAGCCTGCACAAATAGTTCTCAAACTAGTCCTAGGGTCTGACAATGGTTTACAGCCATGGAAAAATAAGAATAGCAAAAGCAATCTGGAAGGTTTTCTCTTTGGTTAAATTGATTCAACTTGAAGAGGTGTTTTTCATTTTCAGACTGTGTATTTCTTACTTTTTTTCTTTTGGCTGGGATTGGGTTTGAACCTGCCACCTCCGGCACATGGGGCTGGTGCCCTACCCTTTTATGAGCTGTAGGCACTGCCCTATTTCTTACTTTTTGGGGGGGGATTATAATTTTTTTGATATAAAAAGTTGGTTATAGTAAATGATAACCTTTTAGTTTTGCTGTGTTTTCATGTTCTTACTCAGTAAGAAAGAAAACTACATTTAGTGTCTTTCTATAAAACTTTTGTGGTCTCAGGAAATCCAGAAATCTGAGAGTCATAGGCAATTATTCACCATGGTATAAATTTGGTACATATTTGATATAAATGAATGTAAGTATTTATATTTTATTATTTATATTGCCCTTTATCTGTGGACAAAAGAAAATGTAGGCACATAATCTTGACTTTTTTAAATTTCCTTTTTTTTTCTGACATCAGCTTGGATACCTCCCAAATAGTATGATATTTAGGCCATGGGACCCTGGTGAAGACTGAAACACACAGAGCAGACCAGAGATACTCCTTGAGTTATGGTGGGATCATGTCTTGGCAAACTCATCATAAGTCAAAGATATATTTAATAAATTCTGATAGTACTAGCATAAAGTTGAGAAATCAAGTTGAACCATTTTAAGTCTGAATGCTTCTCTATTTTTGATGGGGTTATGGCTGATACATCTATTATAAGTTCAGAAAATCATTGTCAAACCATTGGAAGTTGGGGACCATCTGTATTTTGGCTGGATATAAGACCAAACACTTTATGTATATATTAGCATTTTTTCCTTCCTGCCCTTCATGTAGGTGTGTACAAGTGTTATTAAACCACAGACAAAAAAGTCTTCTGTTCACAGAGTTTGAGTGGCCTGCCAAAGCATAACAGAGGATGAAGAGAAAGACAGGATTCGAAAAAAGTTCTCCTCCTTCAAAAGACTGTTCTTTGAATCTGTTGACAGAAAACATGCTTCCTCTTTATCTTCCTGTGAGTGAAGATATGCCTTTGTTCAATATAACCCTGATTCTGTTATTCAAGCAAAACTACTCCTATGCCTACTATTAGTAATATTTTCTCCTACACAAGTGGTCTTCTGCAGAGGACAATCTATCCCACAAATTGTTCTCTCAATTGCTTGTTTATAAAGAATACAATGAATATATTACAAATAGTGAGTGTTGAGTTGTGTTTGACTCTCTAAGTAAAATATAAAAGTATATTAGCTTCCCTGAATTTTTTATGATGTGAACCAAAACATTAAGATCCTCCAGAGCTCAAGCAGTCAAGATAACTGTGAGAACACAGACATACAATGAGAAAGGGGACTGATGCTGGGTTTTAGTTTGGGAGCAGCAACAGGTAGGGTTGAGAAGTTGGGCAGCTGGAGCCCTCATGACCACCGCTCAGCCAGGCAAGTTATTAAAATATGGGGTCCTATGCTGATTTTCTCCCAGGATTTGTATTTCTAAGAGAAGCTTGAAATGTTGAATTTTATGTACAAGCTCCCAGTTCCAAAGGCTGGCAAAGGGTTGAGGTGTGATACATTTTATAGGGCACCAGTGGATGGACAGACATAAGTCCAGAGGAAAGGCCAGTTCATGGGCCAACAACTGGCCCCGTCTGAGTCAGGCTCTTTTTCACATTCACATGCAATTGACATGATGTTGGACATGATATGATTAACCAGCGACACGCTAAGCTATTTGTTCAGAAGAAAAGGACTACTCTGCAAGTGTTAAACTTCTGACCGGAAACAGAGAGACTCTGGGAGAGAATTTTAAAACTAGCCCCACTGAGCAAGTGCACAGATAAGCTAACAAGTTTCTTCAGTTACAGAAACTGAGTTGTGATGTAACCCCCTCTGTTTTCAGACTTAAAAAAGATTAAAGAAACATAATAAAAATATCACTTTAGAATTACTAGGGCCCTGGGGTAAGAGAGAGGCATTTAGAACCTACTAGAATATGTGGGAGCAGTGGGAAGTTCCACGGAGAAGCCGGCTCTGCTGTGACAAACTTTCCTCAGCAAATTGGTTAAGGCTCATGAACAGATTCTGACTGAGGACGCAGGAGGCGGGACAGAACCCACTGAAAGGGCTTTAAACTTCATGCTGGCTTTCACATCCATTACTGTTTAGCACTTTTCAGAGTTCCCGAAACTGTTCAAATGTTGTGCTGTTAGGATGATAGACTGAGAGCACCCCAGCTCTCAGAGAGCTTTCATTTTCCAATAAACAAGAAAATAAACAAAAAATATCACGATCTCAGATGGTGACAAATTCTCTAAGGAAAATAAAAAAGGAAAAGATAGAGTGGCAGAGCGAGTGGATACGGATCCACTCCACGTGGTGTTTGGAAAAAGCCTTGATGAGCTCAGACCTCCACAGTGAGAACTGGAGAGCTTGGAGAAGGTGCGCAGGGAATGCTTCAGCAGAAGGAAGGAGCAATGACGGCGGAGGCTTTAAAACAGACATCCTGTCAAGCACCCCCTGCCCTACCCTGCTCACTGCATCCCCTGTGAGTGCATCTAAAATCCGTTAGTTTCTATGAGTGAATTTTCATTTAAGGAAGAATTGATAGGATGTAGCCTCTCTCTCTCTTTCTCTATCTCCTTTAATAAAAGCCACTTAGTGCAAAGGCAGTGTATACCTAATAAAAATGAAGTGTCTGAAAAACGAACAAACCAAAAAACTCCTGAGACTAGTTTAAATTTAACAGTGTATTTAATCAAGACGTGTTTCAAGAACTAGTTGCCACCCTGGACTAAGCTGATTGCAGAGTGGCCCCCACCTGCAATGTGGTGAGTTATGTTTATAACAAGAAAACAGAAAACAACATATGTAAACTACCTGATTTGTGCAGTTCAGGTAACTGCCTTATTTGGGCATACTTTGGTAGCTTTCAGCTGGGATTGGTGAGGGATCAACTGCTATGATTGGCTGCGACTTAAGTAGCCAGGTTAACAAGGGTACACGCCTAGGTTAGGGTGCAACTTGTTTACACCTCAGGCTAGGGTATAGCTCTCTATGGATGCAGGTTGCTGGGGCCAAACTTAATTTAGCCAGTGCTTCCTCTAATAAATTCTTCATGGCTCTCCTTTTAATGATGGAGGAACACTTCCAGAAATAGGATCTGGCTATAGCAGTTGTGTTTACAAGAAAACCCAGAGGCCTCAGAGGAGGCTGAACTTTGTGGGGAAGGCAGGAAGCATCTGTGAGACTGGGGAACTGAGGTTGGGTGGCCCTGCCAACTTCCCATGGCACCTCATTTAGCCCTATCCATGGAAGATTCTTTAACACATACAGCACCACATGGATAAAATAGAAAAGTGTCTCTTTCTCTTGGCTATCTGCCCAGTCCTAATAGTTCTTCCGTGTTTTCTGGGCTGGACATAATACTCTTATTCAGAGTTGCATGTGGGATTCAAATGTGATTTTTTTGTGTGTGTGCTTTCATTTTATTTTATCTTTTTTAATTTCTCATTTTATAGTTTAATTTTTATTAAATCATATCTGTATACATTCATAAATGGGGTACAATGTGATGATTTGATGTACAATGTGGAATGCTTAAATCAAATTGATTAATATAACCATCACCTTACTTACTTATTTTTTGTGGTAAGACATTTATAATACACTCTTAGTTGTTTTGAAATGTACTCTTGCATTGTAGACATTAGGTGAGATCCCAGCAAACCCCTCCCTCCATTTGCCTCTGGCCTGTGAACTTTGCACATGTTTCTCAGTGTCTGAGCTGGGGGCACGATCCTCTTCTTTGGACAGGATGGCTAAAGTGGACTGGATTGGATTCTTTCCCTCCCCTGCAGGTCAGTTTGACTCTGATAAAAACCCTGCAGGTTAGTTGCCAGTTAAATAATTTCTTCTTAGAACAGATTTTGTTAGGAGAACAAAATTTTCTGATTAAGAGTATAATTTCAAAATTGTACTCTTACTCCTCCACAGGGGGATTTTCTCTGATATTCATTGTGAGGACCTGGTAGACCTTTGGGAGATAAAGCTCACAAAAGTTTGGGGCCGTACCTATAACTGGATCCCTCTGATGTTTTTCACTCTCGGTTATTCCTACCAAAGCCTCCAGCAATTCATTATTTATAGTTCAGGTTTTCCCACCCTGGCACTAATTTCTACAGACGTTGCTTCTCATAGGTCTTTGTCCTAGTAAGTTGCGATATTCTGTATTTGCTGTTGACCTCCCTAGTTTGGGAGGCAGCAATTTATCATGTAACCTCTCTTCTCCTACAGAGCTAAGATTTGTTAAGTTTTTAGATTATCTTATTACTTGTTAGAGTGAAATTACAACTTCTAAGCTTCTTAAATACCAGAACAGAAACCAGAAGTCTATATTATGTTCCCAGGATGTAAAACTTTAATATTCTATTCTGAAGCTATATTTTAGTTTTCTGTGTTTACTTGTTTGTGTTTTCAAACTCAACTATGGTGGAATTAAGGTTAAACCCTTCAGATTCTTATTTTTTAATCCCTTTTGTATCAAAATATGCTTGCAAGAAAGTATTTGATTTCTCATTACAACGAAATGACTGATTTAATATAAGAATGAAAAATAAAGATGTATAGACTGAATTTTAGGCTCAAAGCATACTTTGGATATAAAATTGTTTATCAAAATCTCTTGTATTTTTACTTTTTTAGAGATAACACTTTTTTTTGAACTCTAGAATATTTGTAACATTATATATATATTCTATATTAGCCACCTTGGCAGGACTTGGAGCAGAACCATGTAATCAAAATTCTTTGATAACAGATGTGAATAATCACACTAAATTATGTAAATAAAGATTATAAATAGCTTCACATCAATTCCCTCCAAATTTTCTAGTCCAGAAGTAGGTAGCCCTACTTGCCAATATTTTTTCCAGTTTTCAGAACCCATTTTGGATGTTGAGAATATTGATATGGGATTATGCAACAATCTAAGTGACAGTCTATCAATTTGTAAAAATAACTTGCTTTAGTTTCTCCACTACTTGGTCTCATTATTACATAATATGAATCTGCATTTTTAAATTTTCATATGATACTATTAAAACCTATTAGCTTTATGAAAACTACTCTACTTAGTTGCATAATAAGTAAAATCCATTGTTATGCCTATCCATATTTTTTATTGCTTGAATTTATTTACGGTAACTTCACAACAATAGGTTAACAGGGTGTATTATTAGCTGAATTGATTGAGAACTAGTACCATTCCTTGAAATTAGGTACATTGATTTTATATATCCTTCTACTTTTAGTATCTTCAGTGATATTTAGAAGGGTGGAAAACGCATTAAAATCATGTAAAATACCACCCTTCCCTTTTATCCTGTAACATTATAGACAACCAACTTTATGATTAAAACACTCATGTTCTAGAGTTAGAAAGTATTTATTTAATCTCAATTCTACTTCTATAGTACACTTTGGAAAAATCACTTAAATTCTTTAAGACTCAGTTTTTATTTGCAAAAATGGATGATATTAACTATATTTTATGAGTGATCATAATGTAAAATTGACACAAGGATTACAAAGTGTCTAGCATAGTTTCCAACAGGGCCTTCAATACACTTTAGCATTACTGTTAACACAGAATATCCTCGTAGGCTAGCTGATGCATGTATCTCCATGAGAAAATAAAACAAACAACCAAACAAAAATCTCGAGCAAATAGCATAGATACTTATGAAACCACCTGAGAATTTTTGTATAGAGTTGCCTCTGTTTTTTTCAACATATTAAAATATTTTTGATTTCCAAATCTGTCTTAGCCAATGAAATCAGAACTTCGATTTTAAGGTGACTAAATATAATTATTCAAATAGTCTAAGAACAGTAAAATATTCTAAAAAAAGATGAAAGTATAGGACAAATATATTAGTTAGTTTGTGTTGCTTATAAAAAAAACCTAGAGCTGCATATAAAACACCTAGAAACTTATTGGCTTGAAAGAAAATCTGTTCAGTTAGCTTAAAATTCAGGGTACCAGCACTCTGAGCCATGTTCAGCCATCTTGCTTATTTTTCCAGTCTCAGTAGAACTCACTCATGTGACTGCAGTCAGCTCACAAGTGAGCTGGTGATTGGTTGGCCTATGACAACGGCCCTTGGGATGGCTCATCTTTTGCTTTGTCTTAGAACATAGAAGAGGCAAACCTGGGTGTGTTGAAATAGCAGTTGAAAATGACTGGAAGTGTGCCGGTCGTCATGAGTCTGTGCTACATAACTTGCTACAACTGAAAGCAAATCAACATTCCAATCCATAGTTAAGTTGAAGAAAGGGACTTTATGTGCAAAGCCATATTTGAAAGGATACAGACACAGAAACAGGGAAGATTTAAGGCCATTTTTGCAATCATGTATCTGAATAAATGCATGTAATTTAGCTAAAATTACTAAAACTTTAATATTAATGCCAGGAAAATACAAATAATTCACATAGAATTGATGAAGGAAGATGATTGGTCCCATTTATAAGAAAAACAGTTACTTAGTATTTGGAAAATATGAGAATAAAAAGCTAAAATTAAAAAAAAAAGACTGCATCTAATCTATAATTCCCTTGTGTATTAAGAAGCTTGAACAAAGACAATGTTTTACCTAGTATGACTCAGCAGAAATGCAGTCCTCTGCAAAAGTAGGGGGAAAAACTCTCCCAAGTTTAGTGTAATGTGGAAAAACATAAATATTTTTGGAAACTGAATTCTTTTTTTTTTTCTAGGAACAGAGTTCTTATGTTTGTGCTTTCTTAATTATGTAGACTAATTCATTATAGCAAAAACTTTAGAGTTACCTAACATTCATTCTATATTACAAGAATTTTTATATTAAAACACTTTAATTTCTCGCTTGGAATTAAAAAATTTCTAAACAACAGCACAGCCTACCTAGTGATTGAAAGTAAAATTAAAATGGAGCCATAAAAAGTGTCCTTTGATATTATTGATTTAGCTGCATCTCTGAGCTACGAATAGCTTATTTTTGATACCAGATATATTGACATTTCCTAAATAAACAAGAAAATCTGTCTGATACAGAATTAATGCTACTTAGACATTCATAGGGGAATGTTCATAGAGAGAGGGGTTTACAAAGCTATCGAGTAAGCTCATTTTCTGGTATAGATAAACCATATTTAATGCTGAGAATTAATCATGAATGATGCTTCTTGTTGTAGACTTAACATGTGTATTTAAGAATGTGAAGGCTCAGTTGCATTTCCTATTCTAGTTCACTTTCTTAGTTTTAGCAAGAAAGAGGAATTGTTGTTTTAACCTTTTATGGACAAATGCTGAAAAAATACTCACAATGGAAAGTATTAAGTTTGCATTTCCTCTGGCTTTGTGTTTGCTGCTCACCATCTCCTATTGATCTTTTTTTTTTTTTAAACCTGGGCCAAATTTTGTCAGGTACACTCTCTTTATTTTTTTCTTACCACTCTCTCTCTTTTTTCTTTGTCTCCCTTTCCCTCTTTTCTTTCTTTCTTCCTTCCTTCTTTCTTTTTCTTTTCTTTCTTTTTTTGAGAGAAAGTCTTAATCTATGCCCCAGGCTAGAATGCCATGTCATCAGCCTAGCTCACAGCAACTTCAAACTCCTGGGTTCAAGTGATCCTCCTGCCTCAGCCTCCCAAGTAGCTAGGACTACAGGAGTGTGCCATAATGCCTGGCTAATTTATTTATTTTTTAGTAGAGATAGGGGTCTCACTCGTGCTCAGAGAGGTCTTAAACTCCTGACCTCAAGCAACCTGTGCACCTCAGCCTCCCAGGATACTGGGATTACAGACATGAGCTACCCTATACCCAGTTCTTTGCTTCTTTCTTTCTCTTTCTTTCATCTGTTCAAATTTTGGAGGACTTCATTATTTTTCAAATACATATTTATTGGGTTCTCTATTATCTTTAATATTGTATTATAGTTTCCCAAAGAAACAGATTGTATACATACACACACACACACACACACACACCCTGATATGTATGTGTATGAGGGGGAGAAAGAAGAGAGGAAGAGAGAGAGACATCAAAAGAGATTGAGATTGTAAGGAAATGTCTCATGCAGTTATGGTTGTTATGGAGGCTGGCAAGTTCAAAGTCTGTGGAGCCATTGTCTCAGGTAGAATATAAAAGTCAGAAAACACTGTAGAACCAGCAAGGTCTGATGTTCTAGTTTGAAGAATGTCAGGCAGGAGTATTCTTTCTTACGTAGGGAAGGATCAACCTTTTTGTTCTATTAAGGCCTTCAACTGATTAGAGGAGGTCCATCTATGTTAGAAAGGGCAATTGGCTTTATTCAGTACACTGATTTAAATGTTAATCTTATTTACAAACACCCTTACAGAAACACCCTCAGGGAAACTGCACTTTCCTTATAATTACAGTTACACACTGTGTTTAATTATCATTTTGCTTTTTTTTTTCTGTCCAGAGTATAAACTCAAGAGGATAGAGACCTTGACTTTGAAGTTAAATGTGTCATCCAATATGTTGAAGCCTCAAAGATATGAAAACATGGAGGATACAGCTTCTACTGTAGATTTATTGTGATAGCTTCTACTATAGATTTATTAAGTTGAATTTGTATGTAAGATAGGATATGTACAGTTACCTATTACCTATAACAGCCTCTGTTCATAAGTATGAATTGTAGGTTAGTCAGATGTTTGTAACTCGGGGACTTACTGTAACAGATGCTATATGTAAGTGCAAGTTGTTTCTAAGTCAGACGTTTATAACTTAGGGACAGCCTTACATAAAGAATACATACCATATGAATGAAATATATGGTTCATTAAAATTTATCATGAGAAGTACGGAAAAACAAGCCATAATTGTGAAAAGAAGAAATGCCTTTGAATTAATATCTAGAGCATGAAATAAGATGGCAGATGCAAGAGAAGGATGGCCCCCACTTCAGATGTAAATAATTAATAGAAATTTATTAGGAATTTAATACACCTGCAGGTGCACCTACAGGGGGCTGTTGTGGTGGGCCAACAAGCAGCTTTAAATAGCAGGGGAGAAGCCTTTTTATACCATTATTCTGCATAGTCATGCATGCTCAGCAAGTTAGCGCAATACAAAAGCCAATCATAGCAATTAAGGCAGGGGGTTGCAAGGTGGGGGTACATATTGGCTCATAATCACAAGATACATCACAAACACATTACTTCATCATCTTAAGATGATGTATATCATAAGGGGATGCACAATTCAGGGTGGAAGTACATGCTAACTTATAATACATTAGCTCACAAATCATAAGATAAAAGTTACATAGTTTAGGGGTACAAATTGGGTAAGTTTCCGAGAAAAACATGGGACCCACTTGGGGCTTTATTTGGAATCCACCCCTCCCTTCCTCCTTCAAGTTTCTTCCCAGAATCTTTACCCCTTGTGGGGGTAAAGCTAAAAGACTTAGGAAAGATTTCCTTTCAAGGGTAGGGGGCTTGTTCCCCACTGGTCTTGGGGAGGTGGCCAAGGGCTAGGGGCTCGGTTATCACAAGCAGTGTTTTTCAAACTTTTAAATCTTACACTTAAATTACGTTGATTAAAAAAAGAGTGTAAAAAAAGAATATACTTACTGTGCTTTGAACTTTTTTGAAAATAATTTAATTAATGATCTTAAAAATTTTCATGGCATACCTAAGATCTGTGGCACATTGATTGAAAATCACTGCTCTAGAAGTTCATAAAAATACCTATAACTTTATGGGCAAATATTATTCTTTTATTGAACAAAATTTAGAGTAATAGGCTTATACAACGCCACTACTTTCGATGCATGGACATTCTCTGTACAGCTGTTATCAAATGATGTTTGGATTAATGTTAAATCCTTATTTCAGGCTGGGTGTAATAGTTCATACCTGTAATCTGAGCACTTTGCAAAGCCCAGAAAGGAGGATCACATGAAGCCCAGAGTTTGAGTTCACTCTGGGCAGCAAACTGAGACCCTATCTCTACCAAAATTAAAACAAAACTAGCTGGGTATGGTAGTGTATGCCTATAATTCTGGTTACTTGGGAGACTGAAGCAAGAGGATCACTTGAGCCCAGGGCTTGGAGTTTTCAGTAAGCTATGATTATGCCACTGTACTTCAGCCTGGGTGACAGACTAAGACCCTGTTTCAAAAAAAAAAAAAATCCATATTTCTCATAAATGTAGGGTCTCCACTTTATATAAATCTTCGATAACCTGTCATTTTGATTGCAACCTGTTCCCTCCTATTTTGGGGGGGATTCATTGAGGGTACAAGTAACCAGGTTATACTGATTGCATTTGTTAGGTAAAGTCTATCTTACAATTGTCCTGCCCCCAAAAGGTGTGTCACACACCAAGAACCCACCTGCCTCCCTCCTTCCCTCTCTCTGCATTTCTTTTCCCCCAACACTCCATCCTCTCTCTTTGTGCTCTCCCCTTCCCCCATCCTCACCATGTCATTAATTGTCACTAATTGTCCTCATATCAAAATTGAGTACATAGGATTCATGCTTCTCCATTCTTGTGATGCTTTACTAAGAATAATGTGCTCCACTTCCATCCAGGTTAATACAAAGGCTGTAAGGTCTCCATTTTTTTAATGGCTAAATAGTATTCCATGGTGTATAATGCCACAGTTTGTTA
>CAUYTI010033545.1:0-36309 GCA_963575145.1 Galago senegalensis
GGCGCCCGCCACAACGCCCGGCTATTTTTTGGTTGCAGCCGTCATTGTTGTTTGGCGGGTCCGGGCTGGGGATTCGAACCCACCACCTTAGGTGTACGTGGCTGGCGCCTTAGCCGGTTGAGCTATAGGCGCCGAGCCTGTACTTTAAGTCTTTAGCAAAAGTAAACTTTCCCTCCTAGATGTCGTCAACGAGTACTTTTTTGAGCCTCTATTATATTGATAACACCACGCTAAGTGCTAAGGAAGGTAAGGGGGAGATACAAAGATAAACGAGGAGATGTACTGCTGCAGAAATTCAGAGTTACGTGGGTTTATGAATCTCTGACCACAAAAGTATATTGATTATTTAAATACTCACAGCATATTATGGCAACCAACTGGCCCAGAATAAAAATAAGCTAACAATTTTAGCACTCCCAAATTATATAGAACCAAAAGCACAAGTGACGAGAGAAACTGTGACTAGACTTCACCATAATTTAAAACTTTACGGCATCAAAGAACACCATCAACAAAGTAAAAAGACAATCCACAGAATGAGAGGAAATATTTGCAAATCATGTATCTGATGAGAGACTTGTATTCAATTGCTCCCCAATATATATATATATAAATATACATATTTTATATGTATATAGATATATGGTTATTTATATAAATCTTTTTTTCTTTTTTGAGGCAGTCTCACTCTATCACCCTGGGTAGCATGCCCTGGTGTCACAGCTCACAGCAACCGCAAACTCTTGGGCTCAAGCGATTCTCTTGCCTCGGCCTCCCAAGTAGCTGGGACTATAGGCGCCCACCACAACGCCTGGCTATTATTTTAGAGATGAGGGTCTCGCTCTTGCTCAGGCTGGTCTCGAACTCATGAGTTCAGGCAATCCACCTGCCTCAGCCTCCCAGAGTGCTAGGATTTACAGGCGTGAGCCACTGTGCCCAGCCCAAAGTATACATTTTCTAAAAGCTCTTACAACTCAACAACCAGTGTGGACACAGGTTTTCTTATCTCTTGGGTCTACACCTAGCAGTAGAATGGGGGGTCATATGATAATTCTATGTTCAGCATTTTAAGGAAGTATCAAACTGCTTTCCAAAATGGCTGCACCAGCCAAATAAGGGTTCCAGTCTTTCCAGGACCTCATGGGCTCTTGTTATTTCCTGTCTTTTTTATTTTAGGCATTCACATGGGTGTGGAGTGGTATCTCACTTTGGTTTAACTTGCATTTTCCTAATAACTAGTAAGGCTCAGAATATTTTCATGTGCTAATACCAGCTATCTACATTATCTTCTTTGAACGATTCCTATTCAAATCCTTTGCTCATTTTTAAAAGGGGCATTTTTATTATTAAGTTGCAACAGTTCTTTGTAGAATCTGGGTACAAATTATTTGTCAGAGACATGATTTGCAAATACTTTCTCCCATTTCAAATCTGCTCCCCTCTGAGTCAGGTCAGGTTGTCTAGCAAATAACTCTTTTCCTGCTCAAAAAGGAAAGAACCGATGGAGCTCAACATGTTAAGAAAGAGCATCTGGCTTTCTGATGAGGAACAGCTGAGATGCTCTCTGTCCACAGCATGGAAGGGGTACGAAGAATGACTTGAAAGTAATCACGCAGACTGTAGGGCAGAACAGACTGGGAAAGAAATGTCAGGGCTGAGTTGGTTAAGTACAGACTTCGAACTGAAAAATAAGGTCCATCTTTTTGCTTCCTCTATTTGAAATCTCTCTCTGTCCCTTGTTTTCCTAAATGAATCTAAGTACTTCATAATCATGACTCTTTGTGGTCTAAGCTCTGTGGGACAATAATTTAGAGAACCTGACTTGGCACACAAACAAGCAGAATGCGTAATAACAAACCACATGACGTCAGCACTAGCAGGGGCGTGAAGCAGCACACACACACACACACACACACACACGCAGAAATCTGGGTAGCTTCAGTCCCGCCCAGTAGATCTGCCACCTACACACCTACTATCATTATGAACCAGCCAAAATCAAAATATATCTCGGGTAGGAATGAAATATGCAAACATTTTTCTCAAAAGAGAGAAAGACTAAGAAAAGGGAAGAAACCAAATTCAAAATGATCTTTTCAGGCAAATGCTGGGGAAAACCCCACAAGTTAAACAGTGAGTTCTCAAAGATGCTAGCTAGGGGTATTAACATTAATATTAAATAATAATATTAACTATAAATTCCTGAATTTATGTTTAAAACCAGTTTTATAAGAAAAGATAATGGAGCACTGGTCAAAATCCACCGGAGGAAATAAAAGTGGCGTTTGGGTTGGTCAAAAGCTCAACAAATCCCACAGTGAGATGTAGCTGTTAAATACCACCTCCAGGCAGTCCTGGTCCACATCAAAGGAACTGATAGGCTCACCAAACTCTACCGGCAAAGCCATACGCAGTGTGCAGGGCTGATACGAGCACAAAAGATAGAGATGATCTCAAGAATATCTAGCAAGAAGTGAGTAGAATGGTCTGGGATCCAAATGACGTACAAAACAGTTGATAGAACAGGTGTTTACAGATGTGCAGGTTTACGGTTCTCTGACATAGTTGAAGAGCCGCCAATAAGGAATGGCATTAGCTAGTCTGTGTTGCCAAAGGGTGAAAATTAGAAGGGTAGCTAAGTGAGGCGCCACATATGAAATAATTTTCTAACACTTAAAATTATCCAAAGAATGGATCCCATGGGCTTGAGAAGCTATAAGCTCTCTTTTGTTAGAAGTGTCCAGGAGTCAACCAACGGGTTTTATGCCCCAAACCAATCCAAGGATGCCCCTGGTGGGTTTGAAAGGATGCACTATGAAGTTTTCAGGTGCCTTCCGACATCAGACATCTGTGATTGTATGATTGAGGTTCAGGACAGTAGTAGACGGAGCCCTCCTCCAATCCATCTTTGCTGACAAATGGTAAGCACTTTAAAATATTCTTACTAGACACTGGAAAAAATGATTAAATAATACTGTATCTCCAGTATTAACTAGTTATCTTATAATTACTTATTTTAACTTCTACTCATATCCTTCTATTTCTTCTTTTTTTTTTTTTTTTAAGACAGAGTCTCAAGCTGTCACCCTGGATAGAGTGCTACAGTGTCACAGCTCACAGCAACCCCCAACTCTTGGACTTAAGTGATTCTCTTGCCTCAGCCTCCCAAGTAGCTGGGACTACAGGCACCTGTTTTTATTGCTGTTGCATTGCTGTTTTTAGCTGGCTGGGGCCAGGTTTGAACCCACCACCCTCGGTGTATGTGGCTGGGGCCCTGCCAACTGAGCTACAGGCACTGCCCTATATCTGCAAAAGGACCTGCTTGAGATCAGCAAGGTAAATAAAATAGGAAAACCTTCAAGGCAATGTAAGGAATATCCATATTATTGATAAGTAGAGAAGCACCTGATTAACTTTTTTTTTGAAACAGAGTCTCACTTTGTCGCCCTCACAGCTCACAGCAACCTCAAACTCTTGGGCTCTGGCAATTCTCTTGCCTCAGCTCCTGAGTATCCAGGACTATAGGCACCTGCCACAATGCCTGGCTATTTTTAGAGATGAGGTCTTGCTCTGGCTCAAGCTGGTCTTGAACTCATGAGCTCAGGCAATTGACCCACCTTGGCCTCCCAGAGTGCTAAGATTATAGGTGTGAGCCCCCACACCCAGCCTTGATTAACTTTTTTAAAAAAGAAAACATTTCCATTGCAAATTGCTGAGGTAGGTCTAATTTCATCTTCCTTTTCAAGATTTGGTAGCAAAAGACAGCAAAGACCTGAACAGTTAATCAGAGGCCTGAACACACAATTTCAGCAAGATGCCTACCATTGAAAATTAGTGAGGGAGATGGGGCTTTGCCTTTTGTCCTCAAACAGAAATAAACCCAGGACTTTGGAAGAAAGTGAGAATAAAAATTGGGACACCTAAACTAAAAATAAACCAGAGACAGGAATGTTTAGGTGCTAAAAGGCAAGGCCCTACTATAATCTATAAGAAAAAAAACAAATGGCTCGGGACCCGTAGCTCAGTGAGTAGGGCGCCAGCCACAGACACCGAAGCTGGCGCCCTACTGGGCCTTGAACCCAGCCTGGGCCTGCTAAACAACAATGACAATGGCAACCAAAAAATAGCTGACCTTGAGCACGTTACTTAAACTGAGCCTCAGCTTCTTGTTCCTTTAAAATAGAACGAATAAACACCATGGAATTGTTTAAACTAACATATTATGTAGCAGGTGGTAAATACTCAACACCAGCCTTTGTTACCAACACATCATCACCTTTGCTATAACCTGAGTTCCCTAAGGGGACTTGAAAATTTGACTGATACATGAATATTCTCAATGTACATTTAGTGTTTCATTACTGCTGTTAATATATTCAAGTTAATTCCGTGCCCAGATGTACTCAAGTTCTCTTAAAACCATCGTTCATTATCTCAGGTACTTACACTTTGAAACAAGGTCCCCAGATCATTTCAGTGGACAGAGCAAGGCTGTACTATCCCCCGGCTAAAGCAAGATATCTTCCAAATCAGTCATAGAAAAAAAATTAAATAGGTATATTTCTGTTGTTTGTTTCTGGGACAGCTGGACGAGAAGAAGAGAATGTCAGCATCTCCTCAGAGATGCCTGGAAAACGGGGAAGGAACTGTAGAGAAACAGAGCCATCTGCCCCAGGAACCAGCACAGTAACAGATCACCAGGCCCTGCACCGCAGAGTCGCCAACACCCACAGAGTAAAGCAAAGAGCACAGTACTGCTGCTTCCCAGGTGACAACCGAAACCCAGCCAAGTTCAAAACCCTCTTGCTGTTATTTTTAAAGTCTATGTGAAAAGGGAAGGGAAACTGCCTGGGGTGAACTCTCTATTCTGTAAGACAAGCTCTTCTGGTTCTCCTTTTCTTTTTGCTGGTCGGGGGTGAGGGGATAGACCCTAGAAAGATATGTGTGGTACCAGGCAGTCCAACACCAGATGTCAGGGCAGGCAGAGCGGCACACATCAAAAGGAGCCCCACTCTTGCGGCACATCCTTCCAGCCACACATCTTGAAGAACATCCAGGAAGAAACACCGCGATGAGGCAGGGAGCTGGGCCCTGCACCAGGGAGGCCCACGCGCCCATCAGTGCCCACACTTGCTAGTCAGATGCAAAAGCCCCATGACCTCAAAACATTCCAGGGAAATATGTCATGAGATTTACATGAGGGCTGCTCTAAGTCAGCATCTGAGAACCTCATGGCCTCTGGAGATTTCTCCTGGCACCGTCTAGCTCCGGACTAAATGGGGAGAAAAACTACCCCCTTGCAGAAAATGTTGATTAGGGCACTGTAAGTGCTGCGGAAATTGAGTGGATAATAACGGTCCTGTCACTCTGGGTCTGTCCTTGAATGCTGCCTCTATTCTGCTTCTTCCACTACAAAGCCTAAGACCTTGAGAGAGGAGAAGTCCCACAGGGGTCTAGAGAAGTGAAATAACTTTCCAAAGGTCACAGAGCATGCAAGTGGCTGCACCAAGGCTAACACCCAGCTTTCTCTACAAAAACATAAACAGCAATTCCCTGGGCACAGGGATTAAGAGTGACCTTTGTGGTCTTCTTTATTACTTTTATTTCCCAAATTTTATGCAGTAGACACGCATTGCTTTGGAAATAAAAATAAATGTAGGTTTTTAAAAGCTGTTCTTAAGGGAGAAACTTGACACCAGACCAGGCAAAAGGCCCACACGGGGCACCTGCTAACAAGGTAGGTGGAACCGCAAGGAGCAGGGCCTGTGTTTGGGAGGAGATGAGACCTGGGGGCTTGGTGAGCCCTCCAACCACCCGGTTCAATGAGAAAGATAATGCCTAAGAGTAACAGGCCAGGATGGGACTCTGTAAGACAGGAATAAATTTCAAAAACGAAAGAACACAGGGGTGATGACTTCAGCAGTCCCTCATTGAAATGGGAGAGATTATTATCAGGCCCAGAAAAAGAAAGAAGAAAGAGAATCCTGGAGAAACACTATCAGCAGACATTTCTACCCCGGCTGAGACAAAAGATCAGCCACCAAAACTAAAAAGCAAAGGATCAAAACGGCTGAAGAACAAAAAACCATGGGCCCTTCCTGGGGACAGACTTAGACAGCCCATCAGACAGTGTGGTTTCCAGGAACCATCCCCTGGCTTCAGCCAGGACCAGGAATTTCCTTCTTTTTGGCATCCGGATGGGAGAAACAGCCCTGCAGATTCTGAAATCACTGACAGAACAAGCCAGAGGCCAGACGGCACTCCCCACGGGGTCTCTGAAAGCTCACACTGGCATGTTCCTCTGCAAATCTTCCTGGCTTGTCTTCAGTCCCTACTCCCTCCCACCCCAGCTGAGCTCCCCCAATTTGCCTCCTCAACAGAGATTCTTTATAGCGCGTATGAAGGGAAAGACAGACAACAGACAGAAGATGAGGAACAGACAGAGCGCTGCGGGGCTGTCCAGGCCCCATTCTCCTCTGACAAGCATGTGAAGGTTTATCCAGGGATAAAGGATCATTCTCAAGGGAATGAGACAGAAAAGGAGGGACACCGTGTCAATACCTATCAAAGTCAGAAGAGATGATGTACTTTCTCAAGACCATCGGACTCAGGACCTGGCCTGAGGTCACAAATCTCTATAGTGACAGAGCAGGAAAAAGAACACACTGTCCTGATGACTGTCCCTCTTCCAGCTTTCTTGAGGCTGCCTGTGAGCTGGACTGTCCTTTCCCCTGCTTACTCTATAAATTCCAATCCAAGCCCCAGCATCCTCCTGAGCAGATGTCAACAAATACAATAATACAGAACCAAGTCAAATTATGGTATAATGGACAGGAGTGCTTCTTTACTCCTTCAAAGGGATCGTTTATAATAGGAAACATCTCACTCAAAAAAGTGACCCTGCACTGTGGGCTGCCAGGACCTATAGAGAGCCAGGAGGTTGCACCTTTTCTTTTCTTTCTTTCTTTCTTTCTTTCTTTTTTTTTTTTTTGCAGCTTTTGGCCAGGGCTAGGTTTGAACCCACCACCTCCCACATACGGGGCCGGCACCCAATCCTGTGAGGCACAGGCGCCACTCTAGACGTTGTACCTTTTCAGGATGCAGGATGCAAGATGCAGGCCCAGTGCCCAGAGTTTACTGTATGCAATGTGTACTGTGGTTGGCATGTGTCCACAGACCCTAGAACCACACTTGGTTTCAAATCCTAAGTCCACCACTTACTCTGCTAGCCAGAGTTTTAACTTTTCTGTGTCCTGGTTTCTTCATCTGGGAAGTAGACTCTGCCTAAGGACCTCCTACCTTAAAAAGTCCTTAGGAAGTCTACATTCCATCTCTCCCCCATATCCAGGTGCCTACCCAAAAGGCCTTGAAACCAAATTTGAACTTGACCTTGAGGAGAACAGAGGTCTTTCTTTCAGCCTTAGCAAGTGAATCATGATCAGATTCAGCCTTCTCTTTGGTCTTCTCCTTCTCATTAGTCAGTGACTAGCAAAGGTAAGTATGACTCAGGTCTGACTAAACAGAAGGACAGGGAAGTCAACTGGAAAAGGCGTCCCAATAGAAAGACACAGGTGTATGCAAAGGAAGCCTCTGTCCCTCCCACTGCCTTAAGCCCTGTTGCAGTAGCCGTCCTGCACCCACACAGTAAGGGCCAAAAGGGTCAAGGAGATCTCAGCCCTGAGCCCTAACACTGTCTTGGTCTACCAAGCCAATGCTAACCTCCACCTATCCAAAGACAACTAACTGATAACAGTGGACCTGCTTATATACAGGACTATTGGTCAACTATTCTTTTGCTTATAGTCCAAAGGCAATCCTAATAAACTATTCATACTTGTTCTCAGTAAAACACGTTTAACTTGTTCTCAGTAAAACATGTCTCTAAACAGCTATCAAATAAAAATTATAGCCCAATAACAGTATGACTTATGGTATTGTTCTATATACAAACACGGATACAGAAACACAGACGTGTGTAAATATATTAAATACATAATATAAATGCTATATAGGGTGGTCATAAAATTCGTGTGCAATTTTTTATGGCCACCCTGCACATGCACGTGTATGTATGTCATATATATTTCCTAGCTCTGTCCATCCAGACAGCCCCAAAGCTGTGATGTCCCAGTAGCAAAAAGTATTCCCAGTTTCCAGTCTCTAAATAGCATCCTCCAGTAACAGAAACCAGGACTCCTGGAAGAAATGGCCAACGTGAGAGCTGTGGCAAGAAAAATATAGCTAAACCTCAGCATCTTAGAATGGTAGAAAGTATTCTTATTTCTTTTAAAGCAGATGAGGGCAAGATGAAGGAAAAAGAAGAAAGATGCTGGCATGTTCACTGGACAAAGGAGCCAAATCGAAAGAATTCTCAATGGTCAAATTTAGAACAATCTGAGCAAAAATAAATAAATAAATAATGGTTTAGACTATAACCCAGAGAACAAAACAAATATCCATGAGCTCATCCTGATATAAACGACTGAATAAATAAATGTAGCCAAAGGGACAGATCTTCCTTGCAAAACAATTCCATTAATAAATGGAAAAGGAATGAGGGAAATATAAAATCATCATCATTTCACTGGAATAGAAACGCATGCCCTAGATGAGAGCAGAATCGTGGACATGAACGCAGAAGCTTATAGTTTACAAAAGGAAAACACAAAAGAAAAATCACCACGAGAACACCAGAGTAATAACCCTTGTCCAAGATCCAACGACAAGTGCTAACGTTAGTGGGTGAAAATTTATGGAGAAACAAAGTATTTGCACAGCCTTACAATATCTCCCTCCCCCAAATATTAATAAGCATTAATAATAATATAATGGATTACTGTCTTGGTTTTAACATATGCCCACAGACTCTCTGATATTCCTCCCTCCAGGAGGTAAAGCTTTATCCTCCCACCCCTTGAATATGGGATGGACTTAGTAATTTCCTTCTACTCAATAAAATATGGAAAGGGAAAAATAGCAACTTATAGTAGCGAAAACTGGCAGACATTACATTATAACCAAGTTATCAAGTTACCATCACCAGTATATTGATACATGGTACATTGATACCAAGTCCTTCTTGACAGGATATAATGAAAGGGGTATTATCACCTCTGCTGTATTCATCCCCAAAATCTGTAGCCTCAGTCATTAGGAGAAAACACATTAAGGACAATTCTACTTGAACATTACTCTTCAAAAGTGTTAAAGTCATACGCCTCAGTCTATTTTGCATAGCTATAAAGCAGCAGTTCTCAACCTGTGGGTCGGAAGTATATGAAAGGGCCACGGCATTAGGAAGGTTGAGAACCACTGCTATAAAGGAATACCTGAGGCTGGGTAATTATAAAGAAAAGATTTATCTCATGGCTTTGCAGGCTGAGCAAAAAGCATGATGCCAGCATCTGCTTCTCTTGACGGCTTTGGGCCGCTTCCAGCCACTGCCGATGGCAAAGTGGAGCCAGCCTGTGCAGAGACCACATGGCAAGAGAGGAAGCAAGGGGAAGGGGAGGTGCCAGGCTCTTTGTAACAGTAAGCTCTCACGGGAACTAAGAGAGCAAAAACTAATAGGAAAAAAAATGTGTTTGCTATTTGTATTTTGTCTTATGTATTCTGTAACAAACAAGTAGTAAATGATTAAGTATTCAAAAAAATTGCACAGTTCTTGTTAAAGCTATATTGATAGGTACTTTCTATTTTGGTTGCTGATACAATGCTATCTTTCCCTTTCTAATATTATTTTGTAACTCTTTGTACTTTTTTTAACATAAAATATCCTAAAATTCACTCCACATCATTGCACAAGAATCTTCTATGTGTTTAAAGCTGCCTAAATATACTATTTTGTAGATGAATGTGTCTATTATATACAAATTTGAATACTTTTTTTAGCTAATCAGAAAACTTTTTTAATTTGTCAGTTTAACTCAGTTACATTTAATGATACAATTTATATGTGTAGTCTCCCCCTATATTATTTGGCTTTATATGAAATTTGTTTCTGAAAATATTTATATTTTATTTTCTTTGCTCACTTATGCATTTATTTATATATTTAGTAAACTGTATTTTTGTTGTTCTAATGGGGACCTTTATATCAATATATTTTGTAATTTTCCTAAGCCCCTTTTCCCTTCCTTAGCCTTCCATAGTCTTAATTACTCATAATTTCTTGTGGCATATTCTACTTTTCTCTTTCTCACTTCACCTTTATTTACTAGTTGTGGTATTTCCATTTCTTTTAACACATTGCATTCACATACTATTCCTTCTTTCTTGCTGCCACCTATTTTTGGTCTAAAAATCTATAATTAAATAGTATATTCAATGTTCAACATTATCTCTCATACTGAGTTATATCTCTAGTTAGTTCTTGATCTAATGAAGTATAACATCTAATGGGTTTCATATAAAGATTTATAAATTTAGCATTCCTTGAGTTATTTGTACTTAAAATTCCTTTTTTTTTTGCAGTTTTTGGCCAGGGCTGGGTTTGAATCTGCCACCTCGGCATATGGGGCCAGTGCCCTACTCCTTTGAGCCACAGGCACTGCCCTAAAATTACCTTTTTATAGCTTTGTTACTTGAAGAACTTCAATGTCATAAAATTCAGAGATTATATATTCTTTCCTTGAGTTTTGTGATGATGCTTTCCCATGTCCCTTACTTTGCCCTATGTTGCTGCTAAAAGTCTAAAGCCAGCCTGATTTCCTCTATCTCATAAATGACTTTCTTTTTGCCTATTTTAATAATTTTTAAGCATAATAGTTTTACTAAGATGTATCTCAGAGCTGATTAAAATTTCCATATCTATAGTAGACCCTCTCAATATATAAAATACATTTTTACACTGCCATAATTTTATTAAATTATAAATATTAGTTCTGTTCTATTATTTCCTTTTTACATCTTCAAGGAATATATGTATGTTGGATTTTCTTTGCTATCATCCACATCTAATCCTTTCTCAGTTTACCTTTTTTATTTGGCTTCCCAATTCTTGCTTATTTTTGCCCCCCTCTTTCGTGTTTTCTGTCAATCTATCTTATCTCTCTTAAATTGTAATTTAATCTTTCTTTCCAAAATGATTGTTAAATTTTTCTTCACTTTTTCCCCAAGTTTGTTTGATCATTTGTCTCACATCTTCCTCTTCTTCGTTTATTTTGTTGTTATTGTTCATTTCCAGTCTAAGTTTGTTTCTTAATTTCTGATTCAAAATGTTTTTACATGTGCAAAACACTTGTTTTGTAAGACTTAATGAATGCTGGGATATAGTTCCACTGACTGCTTGTTGGTTGTTTTCATGGTGATGTACGAGGTAAGAAATGTTTTCACATGAAAAACTTTGATTTCTACTTCTAATTTCCTTTTTGAGTTAGTTTTATATATGTGTTTTCTGAAATTTTCTGTCCATTTTTAAACATTTTTTATTTTCCTGAACCATAAATAGCAGGTGTTTCTCCATGGGAAGAGATTAAGGTGAAGGGTTTGGGTGGGTTAATAGTTCCTTAGTTCAATATTACCCTCTTCTTCTGGTAGAGCAAATTTGTGTGTTTCTGATAGATGTACATTGGGGAATATGTGGTATTTCTTATTATTAGTAATACTTTTATAAAAGGCTTGCTTCCTTATTTTCCTTCAGTAATTATTCAAAGAACCCTCTGTCCTTCTAAGTATCTTCTCGATTCCCTGGGGTTAGAGCCTTTCCAAGTCAGTCCTATCAATTTTCAAGCCTCTTTGGATTTCCCACTAGCTAGCACTCTACTAGTCCAGGGTTTAAATGGATTCTCGGTATTTCCATTCTCAGAGTGAGAACCTTTGTTCAGAGAGTGATTTAATCTGTATTCCAAGCCTGCTAATACCTGGCATCCCTCTTCTGTTTTCTATATAGTTTCTACCTAATTCTTCATGGGATTGGGATACAGAGATGACTCTTCTGATTTTAGAGTTAATGTAAGTTTGTAGTGTTCTCCATGTCTGGTTACACTATAGGTATAAATTCAGGATGCATTCTTTTTCTTTCCTTGTTAATTTTAATAATTTGAAAAGATATGGGGAGAAATTTATATTTGGGTAGTCACCATAATCCTATAGAAATCTATAATCCATACTTAATATTTTTAAAGCTATTTAAATGGTATTATTCTTCATATTTCTGATATAAAAAGTCGTATTTGTACATAAGCTGATATTTAAGAAGCTTATAAACTGGTATTTAAGAACCTTGATACACTCTTATTCTAATAATATATATATATTGAAGGGATTTATGTTTAAAATCATTTCGTCTTTGAATAATGACAATTTTAAATCTCCTTTTCTAATGCTTCTATGTTCTTTTTGCTAGCTAATGCCTTCAATAAAATGTTACAGAGAAGATTAATGGCATGTTTTTTACTCCTAGTAACAAAGAAATAACTTTCAAGGTATCACTATTAAGTAGGAAATTTGCCCTTCATGTTTTTATCTACTGTACTTCTAGTGTAACAGGATGGAGTGTAATTTTTGGTGAAATATATTCTATTTACCCAGAGTTCATTGTTAAGACTTACAGATAAGGATGAAAGATTGCAAGAATCACCAGCTGTTGGGGCTATCCACCTCCTTGGGGCTCACTGAACAGAACATAACTCTTAAAATTGAGCAATCTCAAGTCACAAGGTATAAAAATAAAACTATTTTACTTTTAGCATAACTGTCACCAGCCATGCTGTTCTTTCTCTTTTCTGTTGGCAATGAGTTTCATTATGAAATATTAATCTGTTTGCTTTTTGTCTTAACATGCACTAAATCCTTGCCAGTATTGTTTTAAAGTTCCTATTATATTCATTTAAGATATTGAATTTCACAGTTAGGGAAAAAATCTTTAAACACACAGTAGGTGAGGTGCTCTTGTACTAGCGCCAATCCTAGTCTCTGGTCCCCCACTCTTTCATTTGGGCTACCTTTGATACTCATATGGGAAGGAGGAAGAAGGAAACCATACATTCTGCAATGTGTTTGCAATCCTACCCCTCTCTTCTTTTAAGTACCCTGAAGTATTACTATATGGTCATTTACTTTTTGCTATAGTAATTCCCTATAGCCCTCAGCTCTGAAGATTATGGCAAAAATAAGTCTATTCCCCATACTTATGGAGACTAGGGACTTGAGGAGCAGTATCACTATGGCAACTCTTCTCAGTGGTCTTTGATGATTCAGCCTTCATAGAGCAGGTCAGTAACATCAGATGCTTGGCAGAAATCTTGCAAGAAACTAATCATCATTTTTCTCCCTAGCAGGCAAGTCTAAACTTAATGAGTGATTCTCATAGCCCCTTCCCTAGTGTTGACAAAACGTAACCACTTGAGTCATCTCCCATGGAAAGGAGAATGAAAGAGATATCTCTCTTCATGGAGAATGCACTTTCTGCAAAAGGCACCATCAGTCTTTCCCTTACATGAGCCAAGAGGGTTGGAGCAGGTTTGAGAGGGCTTCCTGTGATTAAAAGGCATTTCTTAGTCATTTCTGTAGGGAAGTTGCTAGCCCAGCAGTTAGTGGGTTCCCTAAACTTAGACTGGCTTTGTTTTTGTTATTAAGAATTGCCTTGGTTATATGGGGTTTCTTCTGGTTTTATACAAAATGAAGAATTATTTTTTCCCAGTCTTGAAAGTATGATGATGGTCTTTTAACGAGGGTTGCAATAAATCTGTAGATTGCTTTGGGTAGTATAGACATTTTCATAATGTTGATTCTCCCCAGCTATGAACATGGTATGTTCTTCCATTTGTTAATATCTTCTGCTATTTCTTTTCTTAGGGTTTCATAATTTTCTTTATGGCGGTCTTTCACCTCTTTTGTAAGGTATATTCCTAGGTATTTCATTTTCTTTGAAGATACTGTCAAGGGGATTGTGTCCTTAGTTAGCTTCTCATCTTGGCTGTTATTGGCATATACAAAGGCTACTGATTTGTGGACAGTGATTTTATATCTGAGACATTACTGTATTTTTTGATCATTTCCAGGACATTGATTTTATATCTGAGACATTCCTATGTTTTTTGATTACTTCCAGGAGTCTTTAGGGTTCTCTAGGTATAAGACCATATTATCGGCAAAGAGCTAGAATTTGACCTCTGCAACCATTTGGATGCCCTTTATGTCCTTCTCTTGCCTGATAATATTGGCTAGAACTTCCAACACAATGTTGAATAGTAGTGGTGATAGAGGATAGCCTTGGCTGTTTCCAGTTTTAAGTGGAAAAGTTTTCCACTTAAAGTTTTCCATTCAGTATCATATTAGCTGTGGGATTTTCCTAGATGACTTCGATCAGATTAAGATATGTGCCACTTATGCTTATATTCTTTACTGTTCTAATTAGAAAAGGATGCTCAATTTTGTCAAATGTGGTCTTTGTTTTTGCTTCTGTTGATATGGTGAATTATTTTTATGGGTTTGTGTATATTAAACCAGCCTTGCATCCCTGGCTGAAACCTACTTAATCATGATGAATGATTTTTTTAAGGAGGTTGGCTAGGATTTTATTGAGAATTTTTGCATCTATATTCAAAACTACCTTCAGTTGATAGCTGTCATTATGTTTTCTTCATTTTGAAAAAGAAAGCTAAAGCAAAAAGGAAATGTTAAAACTCTATCAAAGTACCATTTGGTTCTCAAGATTATAAAATAATCCAGTCAAGATATTTGTAGCAAAATTAGTTCCATCACATAAAAGGTGAAAACCTAAATCCTGGCTCAGAAGCAGATGTATGTGGCTGCACTCCAAATAACTGAGAAAAGTTACTTCCATCTCAAAAGGGACAAGCTACTCATAGCTCCCTACTTCTCTGTTTATTTCATCATCTTGACTAAAGTTGAGGTTTGGATTTTGATTCTGGTTTGTTTGTTTATTTCTGGCCATGCATATTCTTCTTTGTTATTTATTTCAAAATATTCATGAGGCACAAATGTTTTTGGCTACATTGATAGCTTTTGTAATGCTTAAGTCATGACTATAGATATGCCCATCACCCAAATAGTGGTCACTGTACCATGAAGTGGTTTTTGCCTCTCTTCTCCTCCCTCCACCCTGTTTGATTTCCACTGAGTTTTACTTCCCTCTGTGCACATGTGTGCTCACAAGTTAGTTTCAGTCTAATAATGAGTATGTGTTTGTTTTTCCATTCTTGCGATGACTACACTTAGCAGAGTGGTCTCCAGTTCCATCCAAATTGTTGAAAAAGACATTAATCCTTTTTGTGGCTGAGTAATACTCCACAGGATATATACACTGTATTTTATTAATCAACTCATGAATTGATGGGCCTTACGTTGATTCCACATCTTTGCAATTATGAGTTATGCTGCAATTAGCATTTGAGTGCAGGTGTCTTTTTGGGTTTTTTGTTGTGTTTTTTTTTTTTTTTTCAGTTTTTGACTGGGGCTGGGTTTGAATCTGCTACCTCTGGTATATGGGGCTGACACCCTACTCCTTTGAGCCACAGGTGCTGCCCAAGCAACTGTCTTTTTGATAGAAAGATTTCTTTTCCTTTGGTTAAATATACAATAGTGGGATTACTGGATGGAGTGGTATGTACACTTTTAGTTCTTTGAAGAATATCCATACCAATTTCCATAAGGGTTGTACTAATTAGCAGCCCCACCAACAGTGTGTAAGTGTTCCTTTCTCTTTGAATCAACATCAGCATCTATTATTTTGAGGCTTTTTAATAAAAACCATTAAAGGGGTAATCTCGTGATGGTTTTATCTCATTATGGTTTTAATTGTATTTCCCTGATGATTAGTGACAGTTAACTTTTTTTTATATGTTCATTGGCCATTTTTCTAATTTCTTTGGAAAAGCTTCTGTTCATGTCTCTTGCTCATTTTTTAATGGAATTGTATTTTTTTCATACTTATTTGCTTTTGTTCTTTTTGGATTCCAGTTATCAGATGTATAGCCAGTGAATATTTTCTCCCATTCTGTAGGTTGTGTATTTGTTCTCTTAATTGTTTCCTTAGCAATACAGAAACTTTTTAGTTTAATCAAATCCCATTCTTTTATCTTTACTGTTACTGTGATTGCCATTGGGATCTTACTCATGAATTCTTTGTCTGGGTCAAAGTCTAAGAGAATTTTACCTATATTATTCTCTATAATTCATATGATTTTTTGCCTTATATTTAAGTCTTTTATCCATCTTGAATGAATTTTTGTGAGTACTGAGTGATAGGGGCCCTGTTTCATTCTTCTCCATGTGGCCATCCAGTTTTTCCAGCACTATTGAATAGGATTTCAATTCCCCAGTATACATTGTTGTCTGCTTTTTCAAAGTTAGTGATTTTATATTTGGGTTCTCTATTTTGTTCTATTGGTCTATTTCTTTTGTACAAGTACCATGCTGTCTTGGTTACTATATATAACCCTGCAGTATTGTTTGAAGTCTGGTAATATGATGTCTCCACATTTGTTCTTTTTGTTCTAAGATTTCTTTGGCTATTTGAGCTCTTTTCTGATTACAAACACTATGTACAATTATTTTTTTTTTTAGATCTTTGAAGTCTGGTGTTGGTGTTTTGATAAGGATTGTGTTGAATTTATACATCATTTTGGGCACTATGGACATCTTAACAATATTGATTCTCCTAATGCACAATTATGATAAGTTTTTCCATTTGTTTGTGCTGTATCTTCAGCTATATCTTGCCTCAGTGCTTTGTGGTTCTCCTTGCAGAGATCTTTCACTGCCTTGGTTAAGTATATCCCTAGATATTTTATTTTCTTTGCAGCTATTGTGGATTGTATTGAGTCTTTGATTTGAATCTCAGCTTGTCTCTTATTAGTGCAAAGTCATGCTTCTGATTTATGTATATTGCCTTTTTATCCTGAGACTTTGCTAAATTTATTTATCAATTCCAGGAGTCTCCTGGTGGAATTTTTGCAGTTTTCTAGGTACAAGATCATGTCATCAGTGAAAAGTGATAATTTGACATCCTCTTTCCCAACATGGATACCCTTTATTTCTTCCTCTTGCCTGATTACTCTGGCTAGGACTTTCAGAATTATGTTAATAGTAGTGGTGACAGTAGGCCCCTTTGTCTTGCTCCAGTTCTTAGGGGGAGTGTTTTCAACTTTTCCCCATTGGGGCAGCACCTATGCCTAGTGAGTAGGGCACTGGCCCCATATATGGAGGGTGGCAGGTTCAAACCTGACCCCAGCCAAACTGCAACAAAAAAATAGCTGGGTGTTGTGGCGGATGCCAGTAGTCCCAGCTACTCGGGAGGCTGAGGCAAGAGAATCACCTAAGCCCAAGAGCTGGAGGTTGCTGTGAGCTGTGATGCCACAGCACTCTACCGAGGGCCACAAAGTGAGACTCTGTCTCTAAAAATAAATAAATAAATAAATAAAATAAAAATATTAAAAAAAAAAACTTTTCCCCATTCAGCATAACATTGACTGTGGCTTTGTGATATATGCCTTTTATAATTTTTAGATATGTTCCTTCTATGCCTAATTTGTGGAAGATATTTATCATGAAAGCATGCTAGATTTGTGAAAAATGCTTTTTCTCCATCTATTTAGATGATCATTTGATCTTTGTTTTTTCTCTGCTTATGTTGCAAACTACATTTATTTATTTATGTATGTTGAACTATCCTTGCATCCTCCGAATGAAGTTCACTTGGTCCTGATGCATTATTTATTTGATGTGCTGCTGAACTCAGTTTCTGGTGTTTATTGAGGATTTTTGCATCTATATTTATCAAAGATATTGGTCTGTAGATTTTTTGTTGTGTCCTTTCTTGACTTTGGTGTTAAGGTGACACTGCCTTCATAGGATGAGGTGGGGAGAATTTCCTCCTAAATATTATAGAATAACTTATGTAGCATGGGTAACATCACTTCTTTGAATGTCTAGTAGAATTTGGCTATGAATCTATCTGCTCCATGGCTTTTTTTGTTGTGAGGTTTTTATTACTGCTTCAATCTCACTGCTCATTATGTTCTTTTTAGGAGTTCTATTTCTTCTTTTTGAGTCTGGGGATATGGTGTGTTTCTGGGAATTTTTCCATTTCTTCTATGTTTTCTAGTTTATGTGCACAGATATTTTCATAGTATTCATGAATGATATTTTGTATTTCTGTGATATCAGTTGTAATGTCTCCTTTTTTATTTCTGATTTCACTTGTTTGAGTCTTTTCTATTATGATTAATCTAGCAAGAGGTCTATTCATTTTATTTATATTTTCAAAGATCAACTTTTCTTTCATTGATTCTTTGTATTTTTTTTTCATGGTGGTAGTTGTTTTCCATTTCACTTAGTTCTTCTCTGACCTTTGTTATTTCTTTTCTTCTCCTGGCACTGGGTTTGATTTGTTTTTTCCTTTCTAGTTCCTTGAGGTGTGACATTAAGTTGTTAATATTTTATCTTTCTTTTTGTTGTAGTCATTTAAGGCTATAAATTTTCCTTTGAGGAATACTTTTGCTGTGTCCTATAGATTTTGATAACTTGTATCTCCTTTCCCTTTCAATTCAAAGAATCTTTTCATTTCCATCTTAATTTCATCCTTGACCCAATAATATTTTAGCAGAATTTTGTTTAATTCTCATGACTTTCTATGGATTTCAAGGTCTCTCTTGTGATTGATTTCTAGTTTTAGTCTGTTTTGGTCTGAGAAGACACATGGTATGCTTTCAATTGTTTTTTTATTTTTCTCTCTTTTAATTATTTGAGACCTGTTTTGTGACCTAAGATATAAACAATCTGGGATAATGCCCCATGTCTTGCTGAGATGGATGTATATTCAGCAGCTTATGGGCAATATGTTCTGTAAATATCTGTTAGGTCCACTCAATTTAGAATTTGGTTAAGGTCCATTGTTTCTTTCTTTTTTTTTTTTAAGGTCCATTCTTTCTTAACTTATTTTCTGCTTTGATGATTTCTCAAGCTCTAATAATGGGATGGTGAAGTCACTGGCAATTATACTAGTGCTATTTATTTCTTTGCTGACCTCTAGTAAAACTGCTTCATGTATCTGGTAGCTACCATGTTAGGTGAATATATGTTTAGAACTCTTTTTGTTGAATCGTTCCCTTTATCTTTGTCTTCCTTTACCTGTGTTTGCTTAAAGTCAATTTTATCCACTAAGAGAATGGCTACTACTCTTCTTTGTTGATTTCCACTTAGGTAAAATATTTATTTTTTTATCTTTTTATGCTGAGTCTATGTGTGTGCATCCTCATGATTTAGATGTGTGTCCTGGAGACATCAATTACTTGGGTTGTGCCTTTTTATCCATTCCACTAGCCTATGTCTTTTGAGAGGCGCATGCAGACCATTAATGTTAAATGATAGAATTGATATGTGGGATATTGTTCTGTTCATCCAGTTGGGTAGCCCTTTACTGCTTTGTTTTCTCCCTTGTGCTGCTGTTTTATAAGAATTGTGAATTGGGGCAGGGGTGGAGGAGGTGATTTTACATTGGTGGGTGTCTATTGTGCTGATTTGTGTATAATTCTGTTCTAATTATTTCATGCAGTGCAGGTCTGGTCATGGAACATTCCTTCAATGTTTTCTTGTCTGTAAAAGACTAAATTTCTATGTTGATTGTGAAACTTAGTATTGTAGGATATACAATTATTGGTCAACAGTGGTTCACTTTTAAAAGATTGAAGATGGGGCCCTTTCTCTCTTGCTTGTAAGGGTTTCCACTGAGAAGTCTACAGTTAGCCTGATGGTTTGTAGGCAATTTTTCACTTTCATCTTGCTGCTTGCAGAATTTGCTCCTTCAATTTGACTTTGGTTAGGTTTATTACTATTGTCTTAGAAATGTCTTAAAAATTTGCTATGAACCATCCCACTGTTTGATGTCCATCCTATATCTGTTTTTCTGAATCTCTGGTAATACCAGGGAAGTTTTCCTCAAGAATTCCCTCAAATAGGTTTTCTATACTTTTAGCTCTTTCTTCTTCTTCCTCAGGGATACCTGTAATTCAATGTGCTCTACATAGCCCCATATGTCCCTCAGTGATTGCTCAGAATTTTTTATATTCTTCTCAGCCTCTTTGCATGACTGGGTTATCTTTAGAGCTTTGTTTTCAAGATCAGAGATTCTTTTTTCTCCTTGGCTTAGTCTGTTGTTGAAGCTTTCTTCCCTATTTTGAAATTCCACAAAAGATTCTTTCATTGCCTTAAGTTCTATTATATCATTTCTCATATTGTGTAGCTCTTTAGTAACCTTTTCATTTATTCCCTGAAATTTTTTCTTGGCTTCTTTTTATTTGTTTTCAAATTTTTCTTTAATTCCATTCATCTTATTTGCCACTCATATTCTGAATTCATCACTGGCAAGGATGGTGCAAAGGTTAATGCTTGAAGGCTGAATCCTGAACAGAACTGGCTCTGTGCACCAGAGTGATTAGTAGGACATTGTTTGCAAAAACCTAGGATTGGCGGCCACCAGATCTTTGCTGCACTTGATCTCCAGTGCAAATGTCTCTGCACAGACTTTGAATTGTTTCCTAAATAGCCCAGAGGTTTGCAATGGAGGAGGAAGGCCCCTCATAGCTCAAGCTACCTACAACTTTTATTTCTCCCCTAAAAAGTAATGCCCCCTTGGGTTTGCTTCTATTCTGCTTTCTTACTCTCTACCCAGCACTGTGAACTGTATTGACCCCCAGCTTAATCTCTGAGTTGATGGGTGGTGCTTGTAAGAACTGGCCACACCCTGTTTGTCAGTAGATCCTATAATGAGTTATATAGTTGTTCTCCCTGTCAGTGGTTGATGCTTGCAAGAAAGTGTCAAACTGCAGAGATGTTCTTTTCCACATGCAATGAGCCCTAGCAGCTTAACAGAAGCACTTAAATGCCCCAGGCAGAGGGGCGGTAAGGTGTCCTGTAGCTTTCAGGGAACTGCTTGTTCTCCATTACAGCAGAAGTGGGTAAAGAAGGGAGGCTATGTGGGTGTAGGTTGGATGAGTCTAGAAGGCTCATTGGGAGAGTGGCCAAAGAAGTATCTTTGAACTGAAAAGATGGTTCAAGGGGGAGTGTTCTGTGGGCAACATGCTTGAGTCTCAAGGGCACAGAATCTGGTCTATGTGTCTAACCCACTGACATGTGTCTCCAGGAAGTTTTGCAGACAGGAACTCCCAAAACAGACATCCCTGGGTCCACTGTAGATCCTCAAGGTGAAAAGTGTGGACCCCACTCTCTGTAGTAACCTCAGACTGGAGGATATTTCAGCAGATGAGAGGCAGTTGCTTCCAAAAGTCTCAATCTGCCCTCCCAAATGCAGCACATAGGGAAGGGGTAGAGAAGGAAAAGAGACTGATTGCAAGAAAGCTGGAACCCAGTTCTACTGGTACCTGTCCCTGAAAAGAAGTCTGTATAGACTGGCCAAGCTCTAGGATCACACTAGTTCTCTACACAGTGCAGTGGTTGCAACAGCCTAGGTTTATTAAAGGTGGAAAAGTTTCAAAACAACTTAGTAGCCTGCTAATTACCAAAGGTGTATAGAAAGAAAAATGGAATCCCCCCTTACTCTTTCACTGGGCTTTGAGCATCTCTAAGTTTCATCTTAACAATATCTTTTCTTCTTTTTACTTTTCTTGTTCTGCTTCATAATTTCTGTCCAGGAAGTTCCTAGAAGACTCTGACACATCTTCCTCTGCATCTGAACTGTGCCTATTCTCCTTCTTCTTTACCTGAAACCCTTCCTTCCCTTCGGGGTGGCCCAGAAAACACTATTTTTAGTCAGTCATCTTGCCCTCTCTTCTCCTCCACTCAGGTTTATTAATCCACTTTACTTATGGACTCCAATCAAAGAGTGATTGATTTAAAAACTTATTATTTCTAAAATTTGATGAAATTGACCTAAAGATGTATATTTCTTAACACTTACATGGTTTTATACTTACCTTTTTAAAAAAAAAAATTGTCACAAATAAGTAAAAAGCATTTACTGAGGACCTATTTATAAATCAGAAACAGACACATTTTTCTTTTCAGAGAGGTTTTGCTTAATTAGAAATGTCATACAAGTACTGTGATAAACTATTAATAGTTACATTGCTAAACAATAAATTATATGATAGAGATCTTGTGCATTTTAAGTGCTCACCAAAAAACACAATTCAAATATGCAATAATGTCAGAATTCATATAGCTATAAAATTTAAATAGGACCTCAAAAATTGAATAGAACTTGCATCAGGTACATATAACTAAGTATGTCTAATTGTACTATGTGTTTTGTTAGAAAGGAAATAATAAGATAACCTTGATGAAAGAAAAAAGATATATAAAGACAATTTCTTTAATTACTGAACTAATCTAGCAGCCACAGAATTGGGGTAAATTGCATTTGACTTTTTTTTTCTCATTTTTTAAATCTTCAGTGATTTACTTAATCTCTAGGATTCTGTGAAACCATGTGTACAGAATAGTGGAAAACCTCATGTTCCACTATTTGAGAAAGAATTACCAGAAAGAAAGACTATCTACAAAGCCCTTAAAGAAAAAACTTAGCATACAAATATGATGATCTAATGCAGGGCTATGGTGTCAGTCAAAAATTTTTAGAATTCTTAACTGATTATAGAGCTCCAATTCCCAAAGAGCTACCTACATTATTTCTGAAAATCTCCTTAAATTTTCTGTACACTATGTCATATAGCTTTATTCTAAAGAAATCCACCCAGTTTGATCTAATTCTGAAAGAGATAGCCTCTACAGCTTCAGCTAAGTGGAAGACTGGAGTGAGTATGAGAATAATTGAGTTGTGACCAGGAGATGTTAAGTCACTGCAGCCAAGTCTGGGCAGTGATAGGAACAAAGTAGGCAGGATGCTTCCACTCTCCAAAGGAGATAATCAAGTTGTTAGAACATAATAAATTTCATTTAGTATGCATTAGGGCCTTATTAACTCTTAATTCCATACAGTGGGTATTTTTATTCTACTTAATCCTGTTATAAGTGCCTGTACCAGAATTCCCAATCAAATCTTTATCCTCACATGCACAGAAGGAAGAGAAAAAGAGAAACATAATCTGTCTCAGTTGCTAACAACTGTAAACATGACTTAAACAAGAAAAAAATCCTCAGGAGCCCTTTCAAAACCCATCTTAACACTTCTAAGAATATAAAATACAGAAAAAAATTCTTGGTAATCCCTAAGACAATTCTAACTACTCCAAAGGATGAAAAAGGGAGTAAGAGAATGTATAAATTTTAAGTTTAGGATTAAAGATTCTAAGGAAAGAAAAGGAGAAGTCTTCCTGCCTCATTGAAAACATTCTCTAACCCTCTGCAAAAATACACACCATCTTCCTTTCTCTCATGGAGGAGGTAAAGCTGCTCCTCCCACCTGTTCATTAACCTCAATCCCACTCACCTCCTCAAAGTAGCATCCCATCAAATTTCTCCTCTCCCCAGCCACTTCCAATCAATATACAAGTAGGGGCAAACAACTCCAAGCTTTCATTTATTTAGTAAGCTTACTTACTAAAATACAACATATTGAGAGAAAAGTACACAAATTGTAGAAAAGGAATTTTCAGAATAAAGGTCCTGTGCATATGTCATCCTGATGAAAAAGTAGTATGTTACCACCATCCTAGAATCATCCACTATCCCCTTTCTAGACATTCCCTCCTCCAAAGGTAACCACCGTGCCAACTTCTACACTAGCAGTTCATTTTGCCTAGTTTAAAATTTTCTCTAAAAGGAATGAATCTATGTGTTCCCTCTTGTGTTTACCTTCTTCACCCAATATCATGTTTATAAAATATATTCATGTTGTATGTAGCTCTGTCCATCTGGTATCTTTGCTGTGTAGCATCCCTGTGTATAAGTAAACCACATTTATCTACTCCATAGTTGATAAGTACTTGATTTTTCATTGTGTACCTAATATTAAATAGAAAGCATTAAATAGGACTACCATGAACTGTCTCAGATGAACATGTGAATGCTTTTTTGTTGGGTATACACCTGGAAGTGGCTTCTGTATCATAGAATATGCACATATTCAACTTTAGTAGATTTTTCCAAAGAATTCACCAAAGTAAATGTAAGAATTTACTCTCCCAGCACAACTATGTGAGAGTTCCTGAGTTCTACAACTTCTCCAAAACATGGTATTTTCAATTTTTTTGTTCTTGGTGGTGGTGGTGGTGGTGGTGGTGGTGGTTCTGACACAGGGATAGATTTGTCTAATTCTGTTTTTAGTTTGCAGTTACCTGGTAACTAATGGCACAGACCTTTTTTCCCCATGTTTACAGGCCACTTAGTGTGAAGGGTTTATCCAAGTATTTTCCCATGTTTTTATTGGTGTATCTGTTTCTCCCTAGGTTCTTTGGATACATTACTTAGTCTCTCTATTTCCACATATATGAAAATATATCTACATAAAATCAGGATAAATAAATATGTATAGGGTTATATATATACATACAGTAATAAAGAATTTATAAAAATATATGTATACATAAAATATATATAATAGAGATAGGGTATAGGTATGTATGTGTGAGATATAGATATATATATATATATATTCCACTATAATATTTATATATACACACAATCACACAGAGAGAGAGAGATACATACAGATAGACAGACTTATAGAGAAAGAATATATGTGTGTGTGGAGCTTTCACATTGTAGCTTGCCTTTGACCTTTGAAAAACAGAAGTGCTTCATTTTAATGGAATACAGTTCATGATATTTTTCCTTCATAATTAGTGCTTTTTTATTCTACTTCAGACATTGCTAGGAATTGAATTATGTCTCCCCTCAAAATTCATTATGTTAAAGCCCTGACCCACAATCTGATTGTGCTTTGAAATGAAGCTTTTAGGAAGTAACTGAGGTTAAATGAGGTCATGAGGGTGGTATCCCAATCTGATAGGTATGGTACCTTATAAGAAAAAAGAATCCCTTTCTTTCTTTCTCTCTGTCTAGTCACATACATGCCCTGAGGAAAGGTCACACAAGAACACTGTGAGAAGGCAGCCCTCTGGCAGCCAAGATGAAGCCCTCACAGATCCTGACCATGCTGGCACCCTGATCTCTGACTTCCAAACCATAGAACTGTGGGAAATAAGTCTCTGTTGTTAAAGCTGCTCAACCTATGGCATTTGGCTATGGCAATCAAGCTGACTAATACAGACATTTTTAATAGACTATGGGATCAAGAAAATACTTTAAACTAGAAACTTCATTATTTTAAATAGCTTCCTATCATCACCCCAACTACAGGATCTACTCCTTCCCTTAACAATAAACTTCATGAAATACTTGTCTACATTCCCCATCTTCTTCTCTTCAATAGTAGTCTAATTTCTGTATTTGTCCTCCCCTTACTTCAACAAAGCTATTCTACTCAAGCCAATCCTATCCCTCCAGTTTCCAAACAGGAATTCTCCCATGAAGGTAAGAAACTTTATTCACTTGCTGTAGCATTTGACATTGTTGACTAAGCCCTCCTTTAAACTCTCTCCTTAAAAATTTCATAATTACATTTTATCACTATTCTAAGACTACCTCTCATTTTATTCCTTCTCAATCATCTTTACAGGCTCCTTCCCTTTATTTATGTTTTAAACATATAATTACAATCTACATAAAACACTAATTGAAGCTCTGCTGTATATCAAACACCCTCCTAAATGCTGGAAATAGGTAGTAAGCAAAAACAGTGTTCCTGATATTATAGAACTTAGTATCTAGTGGTACATACAAATATTAATCAAATAATTACCCTAGTGAGTCCAGAATCAGAAACTAGGATTAGAAAACTGAAAGGAAATGAAGGTAGGCAATTCTGGCAGGTTATGCAGGAATAGTCTCAAGCTTCACTTTCTGAAAGCCTAACTAACCCCCTCCTTTTGAGTCCTATGCTCTTTCCCTGTGTCCTCATACCACCTGTGCACACTGCAAAACCCATAACACTGTGATCATCTCCTTCCCTTCTGTCTCTCATAGTCTGTGAGCTTTCTGAAGATGAGAAATGTGTCTTTTGCCTTTTTATCACAAAACCTAGGAGAATACTTGGTACATAATATAACACTTATGGAAAAATTCCTCAACTCAGGTCAACTTGGAAAATAAATAACTTTTTTTTTCAAGAAAATTGTATCGGTTGGCTTGGCACCCGTAGCAAAGTGGTTGTTGTGCCAGTCACATATATCGAGGCTGATGGGTTCAAAACCAGCTGAGTCAGCTAAATAACAATGACAACTCCAACAAAAAAATAGCCAGGCATTGTGGTGGATGCCTGTAGTCCCAGATACTTGGGAGGCTGAGGTAAGAGAATAGCTTAAGCCCAATAGTGTGAGGTTGCTGTGAGCTGTGACACTACAGCATTCTACCAAGGGTGACATAATGAGACTGTCTCAAAAAAAAAAAAGAAAAGAAAATTGTATTGATGGTGCTATGGACTGAATATCTGTGTTCCCTCCAAATTCATATGTTAAAGTCTAAACCCCCAAAGTGATTTCATTCAGAGATAGGATCTTTGGGAGTTAGTGAGATCACAAGAGTGGAACCCTTATAAAAAGAGACAAAAGAAAACTTACTTCCTCTCTTTCTGCTCTCCATAACATGAAGACAAAGCAAGAAAACAGCTATCTGTTAGCCAAGAGGGTGACCATGAACATGACCAGAAGATGACAATGCTGACATTCTGATCTCAGACTTCTTAGCCTCCAGAACTATAAGAAAAAATTTATTCTTATTGGATCCACCCAGTTCATGATTATTTGTTTTAACAGCCTGCCCTAATTCAGACCTCTAGAAATCAAAACTTAAACATGGAAGCTATATGGTCATGACAGATTAAGTTAATCAAAATAATTAGCTCATTAACATTTTTTGGAAATTTCTTCTTGACCCTTTCTACTCCCCTTTCTTCTAGCAGATGGCATCTATTTCCAAAGAAGCAGATGTTTAATAAAATATTTCAACCATAAAGTGAATTCACAAACAGTAACTTAATAATGACAGTGTCTAGTTTTCATAAAATGCTTCATTTAGTGCCCTGTACCCTAGAGGCACCCATTATTTAGTAATTAGTGATCACAATCTCCAGGCAAGTACACAATCGTAAAACTTACAGTAAGCTCGCTCTAATATTTACTGTTACTGAATAATGTAAGTAAATGACAGAAAGTAGTGTTTGAATTATCTGTAGGTTTAGTACAACTTCAGTGGAGATGGTTCGTGAAATTCCTCTTAAGTCTCAGAACTTTTAAGAGGTAATGTTAGCCTATAAAAAATACTGTTTGCTTTTGTCTTCCACTTCTTTCTTATTTTTTCTCTTCTATTTAGAATTTTCTTTAGATTATCCTCTTTATGCAATTATCATATTCCTTTCTGAATTCAATATTTTTTATTATGTATTCTTTTCTTTGCAGATATAGTAGAAAACAAAATCATTTCAAGCCCTCTTATAGCATTTATATTCTAAGGAGAAAACAAAGTCCACACACAAATAATCATAAAAACACAAATTAAAAAGCAATACTATAATATGTTTTTGGAAAAAAAAATACAAATTTCTGTAACAAGAGTCTGAGTTAAAATGGGATGTAAATGAAAGACTTCCCGAAGACTAAATGCTGTAGCAGGGACCTGAAAACAAAGAACAGTTTATTAACCAAAGACAAATGAGGCTGGGAGGAAGCAGAGAACTGTCCAAGGAGAAGAATATCATATGTAAAGGCCTCATGACAGAAAGGAGAATAATGTATTTTAAAAATGAAAAAAAAAAAATCCCTGTGCTTGCATCGGCAGCACATATACTAAAATTGGAATGATACAGAGTAGATTAGCCTGGACCCTGAGCAAGGATGACACACTAATTCGTGAAGCGTTCCATATTTTTGAATTAAATTTGTAGTGATACAGTAAAAAAAAAAAAAAATCCCATAAATTCTCATTAAGTACATTTTTACTTTTCCAAGCTGAGAAGCAATGGGATGTAGTGTAAGAGACACTGAATTGGAAATCCATAAACATGAAACTGAATCCTGTTTCTTCCTCCTAATTTTTTGTGTGACTCTGGTAAAGTACAACCTACCTGGGCCTGCCTTTTTAAATCTGTTAATAAGGATTGAATTCATTTGCTCTCCATAATTCCCAGAGTATTTCAATTCAAAAATTAGAGGGAAACTATCTAGACCATTACCAAGTGTTATTAACACTATTTTATGCTCACTGATTTTCAATTAAAAGTAGTTTCTCAGAAATTTAAATTTCTTATTGCCTTACTCATGCCAGCAAATAAAGATTCATAAGATAATCTTAAAGATGTAGGGCATCTTTCTACTACCACCTAGTATTTTTCCTAATTTTTATTTCATATAAACTATTCACCATGTGACATGAGTAGCCAACAACAAAACATAAGCATGAGTCATGAAAAATTAACCTATGTATTCATTAGTGATCAACTGAACTTTGCTGAGAAACAAGGTGAATTGTGGAGAAATACCAAACCATGATTTGTGGGCTTTGTCAAAGTTCTGAGGAATCAGAAAATCAACTCATGAAGGTGAAAAATAAGGTAAAAAATCAGGTTTGGTGATGACAAAATCAAGTTTGATGTGTTTGGTTTAAGGCAAGAGTAATTGAGGACCCATGAAACCTACATAGAGTATTTCAGTAGAAAATTAGAAATGTAAGTCTGGATTTGCTTAAGAAAGCTTGACTGGAGTAATAAATTGGGAGTCATCAGTCCATAGGTAAAAAGCAAGACTTTGGGAGTAAAGACATCATCCATTCACCAATTTCAGATGAAATATCCAAATAAGTTCTAATTTCTCTTGGTCCATTTTGAATTACAGTTTATCCAGGTGGGAAAATAAAATAAATTAAATGCACCTCAAAAGCAAATACATAAATGCAGCTAAAATAGAGCCAAGGAATACATTCTAAAATGGATAAAATATCCTTGAAGAAATTAGAGAGTGGCTAGTTTGGGTGAGACTTAATTTTGTGTTAGTTAATGTCACACTGGTGGAAGCAGTCACTCTACAGAACATAGGATGAGCCATGATGTGGCAAAGATCATGCAATTCTTTGTCACTTTACCAGCTTCAGTGGCCTATACGCCATACAATTCTGGATAAAGAAAGCAAGAAAAAGTCATCTATCTCAATAGCAACTATGGTCTACATGCCCTTAAAATGTTTTCAGATTAGAGAATTCATATCCTAGACTTGTTCATTCCAGGCTTTTTAAATATACTGCATAATGGTAGACTCTCTGATAACACTTCTTATTCTAAGTAGCCTCTTCTGAATGCATATCTTATTTGTTTAAATATTTAAATATTTACTGGATAGCCTATAGACTGGCACAATTGATCTGAACATATTTATCTCACAAATATTTATCTAATTTATCTAATATACAAGGGATCATTCCAGGTATGAGAACTAGAACTAATTTCATGATAAACAAGGGCTGTCCCTCCATGGAGCTTATATTCCACTGAATCAGTCTGACAGTGAGTAAAGTGAGTTTTAATATTCCGTACTTCCATAGCATTTACCCCAAACTTCACCAGAATTATTTAAAAGCAAATTCTTAAAATTGCAACTACATATTGATAATGATCAAGTAAAATAAGAATTTTTTAAAAATACTTTGCTCTTTAAGAGCTCTGGGAATAAAATAACATCTATTAATTTAATTTAAGGAGGGAGGAGATGCCTTTTGAAATTCTCTGGAGATGAGCAAGATTTAATCAAATAAACTTTCAATCTTGAAAATTCTTCCTATTTTAAGAAACAGTCTTTCAACACATTTCTCTTAATTATTTCTCTTTAACTGACCCTTGGAAATTCTGTCAAGTATTATTACATGGCATAGTCTTCTCGGATATCTACTCAAGCTGACCAAAAGAACCTTGGGAGAATCTACACGTGTATTTGAAAACAAGCTTGACTTTCTAATGGAAACAAAATGTTATTGTAATTTTTCCCTTTTTCTCACTGTCCTACATTTTCCTCCCTGAAGAATATATTAAATTAAAACATAAAAAAAAAAATTAAAACTCATATACTATGAATGATATTTTATTTGATTTCAAAATCAAAGGAAAAGCTTTTAGGACTCTTTGGTAATTTAAGTCATTTAAGGCATCTCAGTTGTCTAACTTACTTATCACAGAATAAAGAGAAATTGTCCTAGATCAGGACTTCTCCCACCATGGCACTATTGACACTTTGATGAGATAATTATTTTTTGTGGGGGAATGTCCTATAAATTGTAGCCATATCTTCAGCCTCTACTCTCTAAATCCCACTGGCACCACCATCCCCAGTGTGCCAACCAGAAATGTCTCCAAATATTGACAAATGTCCTTGGGAAAGGGGCAAAATTGTTTCAAATTAAGAACCATTGTCCTAGATTATAAGGGTCTCACTTGTTAGTAGTGGTACAGTTTATAAAATCTTCCAGTAACTGAAGACCTTTGATTTGGGGTATATACACAAGGTATAACCCAAAGTAGCTTGAGTGTTAACTTATTTACTATTCCTTTTGTTTAAATTTATGTTGCTTATTAATTATAGATTATAACATTGCAGAAGAAGCTTGGGAAACCATTTAATTAACCAATGTTCTGTAAGGCATTAGGTTGAGAAAACTGTACACCAACACAATGTTGAACACAAGCATGTTTTTTGTAGTTTCCAGGCAAAGAAAGTAATATTAGAGTAGAGATCCAAATATGAACAGCATGACTGGAGAATTAACATTAGGTGCATTCAATTGCTAACTAGTTGATTAAATTTTCATGCCTTTTACTATGAGTGGAAAGTAATATTATATGAATATTAATAAAAACCATTTATTTTCCTTTGTGCTTAGGTGTTTTGCTGTTTTTAAATGTAGAAAATGTAATGTGTAATGGCAGAAACCTGCTATAATATTTCCATGTTGGAATTTTCTCATAAAGAGTAAAACTGGTTAAACTTTTATTTTCTGGAAAGCTACTTAAAGCCTAGAAAAAAATAAATTTTGGCTTCACAAAATGTGTTTTACCAAGAAAGGATGGATCTAAAGTAATAGAAAATGGGGGAAAGAGGATGAGGCATGTACATGAGGTATAAATCTTACATATTTATATAAATATTTATGTAAATTTGAGCTCATTAAAGAAGGCACACTCTTGAGGATTGTCCCAACACTGAAATTTATCAACTTACTCTACTGCTAGTGGTTGTAAAAATTTAATATTAGGTGGCCAAGAAACTCATGAAACAATGTTCAGCATCTCTAATTATTAGGGAAATGCAAATGAAAACCACAATGAGATATTACCTAATTCCAATAAGAATTGCTCATATTAAAAAGTCCCTAAACAACAGATGCTCGCATGAATGCAGAAAGAAAGGAACTCTTTATACACTTCAGTGAGACTGCAAAACAGTACGACCTCAATGGAAAAGAACTTAAAGTAGGCCTATCATTTGATCCAGGAATCTCACCCAGAGATTTTCTGCTGGGTATATACCCAAACGAAAAATGGTCATTTATAAAAAGGACGCCTGCACTTGAATGTTCATAGCAGCGCAATTCACAATTGCAAAAACATAGGAACAATCCAAATGCCTACCAATAAATGAATGGATTAATAAAATATGGCATATGCTTACTGTTGAGTACTACTCAGCCATAAAAAATACGGTGATCTTTTGGGACAACCTGGATGGAGACCATTCTTCTAAGTGAAACATCAGAGGAGTGGAGAAATAAACACATATACTTAATACTGGGTTACAACTGACTTATCAACACTTAAGTGCACATATGGAAGTAAATGTCAATGAAAATCAACTGGGGAGATGTAGGAGAGGATCAATAAGTCCACACCTACTGGGTATATGAACACTGGGTATAAGAACATGCTTATAATATTGACCCTTTTGGTTCTAAAAACAAAGTATGTAAACAAAACATGTGTACCTCTTAATATTCTGAAAGTTCAAAAAATAAAAAATTAATATTAGGGACTATAGCACAGCAGTCATCAAGAAAAAATTCCCAGGAGGGAGCAAGATGGCATCTGAGTAACAGCTTCTTTGCAACTGGGAGCAGTGAGACTGGGGAGAGAACATTCCAAGTATCTCTGGTTTGTGGGCTCTGCCCAGAAACATCCCTTCGGGAATGCAGGGAGACAGTGAGACACTTCTGGACCCAGGAGGCAGACAAAAGCAGGGGAGAAGTGGCAAGTGGTTGCAATCAGTCTGAGGCTGCCACAGTTGTAACTGCAGTAGCAGCGAGACTACAGACAGGGAAGGCCTTCCCTTGGGTTGTTTTGTGTTTTGGACTTGGGCACTTGGTTGAATTACTTTAGGAGAACTTGGGCAAGAGTGTGGTGACTTTAAGTGTTGCCCAGAGTCTAGGACTAAACAGCTGGGCCGGAATGGAACTAACATTGTTTGGCTCTGGGCTGAATGCACAGCCAGCCATTATGGGAGAACTACCCCTGCAGGCTCCACTATCAGGGTCACAGAGTGAGACTTGGACTGGGAGACCTTGGGCAAGTGACCTAATGACTGTGAGCAGCTGCAAAAGGCCAGGATTGAGACACCGGAGAATAGCAAAGCTTTTAGTGTTTGGCAGTGGGAGAGATTCTCCAAGACACATTGTGATGAGCCTGAACAAAGTCAAAACAAAAGAAAAGATTCTGCAAGCTGCCAGTAGTAAGCACCAATAGACCTACAGGGGCAAATCCATCAGGGTTACTGCAGAATTCTCTAAGGAAACTTTTCAAGCCAAAAGACAATGGTCATCTACCTTTAAGCTACTTAAACAAAACAATTGCCAGCCCAGAATTCTATATCCTGCTAAGCTAAGCTTTCAAACTGATGGAGAAATCAAATGTTTTACTGATATGAAAACATTGAGGAAATTTCCCACAATAAGGCCAGCTCTACAGGAAACACTTCAACTTGTTCTACACACTGACCATCACAATGGACCACCAGCAAAGTAAGCACCCAGAAATTAAAGGATAGAATCTAGCTTCCACAGTGATGCAAAAGTATAGGTAGCACATTTTTAAAACTGATTGAAGCTATCTATGTCAAACCCACAGCTAATATTTTACTGAATGGAGTAAAATTCTAAGAACTCTTAGAACTAGGATCAGACAAGGTTATCCTCTATTACCACTACTATTCAACATAGTACTGGCAGTTCTAGCCAATAGAATTAGGCAAGAGAAGGAAATAAAGGGCATCCAAATGGGAGCAGAGAAAGTCAAACTCTCCCTCTTTGCTGATGATATGATCTTCTACTTAGAGAACCCCAAAGACTCAACCACAGACTCCTAGAAGTCATTAAAAAAAATACAATAATGTCTCAGCATATAAAATCAATGTCCAAAGTCAGTAGCTTTTGTATACACCAATAATAGCCAAGATGAGAGCCTAATTAAGGACACAACTCCCTTCACCAAAGCTTCAAAGAAAATGAAATACCTAGGAATATACCTAACAAAAGAGGTGAAGGCCTCTACAAAGAAAATTATGAAATCCTAAGAAATGAAATAGCAGAGGACATTAACAAATGGAAGAACAAACCACACTCATGGCTGGAAGAATCAACATTGTTAAAATGTCTATACTGCCCAAAACTGTCTACAGATTCAATGCCATCCCTATTAAAATACCTACATTGTACTTTCAAGACTTGGAAAAAATGATTCTGTGTTTTGTTTGGAGCCAGTTAAAAACCTGTATAGCTAAGGCAGTTCTTAGTGATAAAAACAAAGCCGAGGGTATTAGCATACCAGACTTTAGGCTATACTACAATGCCATAGTTGTCAAAACAGATTGTATTGGCACAAAAATAGAGACATAGTCATTTGGAATCCAATAGAAAACCAGGAAATGAAACAAACATCTTACAGCCACCTAATCTTCGATAAACCAAACAAGAACGTACACTAGGGGAAAGAATCCCGATTCAATAAATAGTGCCGAGAGAACTGGATATCCCCATGTAAAAGACTGGAACTAAACCCACACCATTCTCCACTCACAAAATTGATTCAAGATGGATAAAAGACCTAAATTTAAGGAAGGAAACGATAAAAATCCCCAAAGAAAACATAGAAAAAACGCTTGAAGATATCAGGCTGGGGAAAGACTTATGAAGAAGACTGCAGTGCCAACTGAAACAAAAATAAAAATAAACAAATGGGACATAATTAAACTGAATAGCTTCTGTACAGCTAAGGAGACAACAACCAAAGCAAATAGACAACCTACACCAGGGGTTCTCAAACTATGGCCCACAGGCCACATGTGGCCTGCCAAGGACATTTATCCACCCCGCCAGGTGTTTTTGCCAATGCTGCCTGTCCTGCTTAGCAGCTGACTTGTCCAGGGCCCACAGTGGGCATGTGTGGAATGTGTGCAGCACTCTCTGACTCCCCTCCTTCTCTCTGTCTCTCTACTCCTCCTCTCAGTCTCTGGTGTGATGAGTCACAAGCTTGCCTGTGCAGAGCCTGCTGCTGCCTGAGGAGCAAGGTAAGAACAAGTTAGGATTTTTTTTTTTTGAAGTTAGGAGGTCTATTTTTTTTTTTATTTTGCAGTTAGTAGGGCCTTTTTTTTGCAGTTAAGGGGGGGCCTTTTTTTCTGAAGTTAGGAGGTCTTTTTTTTGGCAGATAGGGGGTGCCTCTTTTTTGATGTTAGGAGAGCTTTTTTAAGTTGGTTAGTTGGTTGGGGGTGGTTTCTAGCGGGGTTGTAACACAGTGATAATACAAATAGTCAGGGCTTGGTGCTAATGCAAATTGTCAATGCTCAGAAGTAATGCAAATAGTCAGTGCTCAGTGGTAATGATAATTGTAAGTGCTCAGTGTTAATGCAAATGGTCAGTGCTCAGTGTTATCACATGGGGGCCCCAAACTGGTAATCTGCCTAGGGCCACATGGGAACTTAATCGGGCTCTGCAGACAGCTGAGGAGTAGGAAACCCAATTTAATTGACAGTAAGTGCATTTATATTCTGATTGCTATTCAGTTATGTATAATGTTGTATGTTGTGTGCTGTGTAAGCTCCAGTTCACACTGTTACAATCTCTGAGCAATGCAAGTTCAGTCATATACTTATATGGCTGAACTCGCATTAGATTTGGAAGAAAAAACCACATGTGCCTTCTTTTTTCCTGCAGTGGAATCTGATCACATGGTTCTTCTCACCCATGCGATCAGATTCCTGTGCGAGTTCACAGATTGCAGTGCGGTTCACACAGGGTAGCATGAACTGAAAAGGTGGTGGAGGAACTGGCTCTGTAATCATGCTGATTCCCACACTACACCAGTGTGAGCGTGAGGTAAAAGAGGAGTTCCACCAATATGGGCACGGTTGAGGATGAAATGATGTGGACTGGCCAGGCTGAATTGATGGATACAGATCAGACTGTATTGATGGGCAGTGCAGTCTATATGTCTCTGTGTGGGCAAAGTTATTGCTGGTATATTGTTTTTGTAGCATTGTGTATATATATATTGATATTTTACTGATAGGAATTTTGAATCCCTAGGAAACAATGATATCAAGACAGAGAAAAACAGGGGACTTATGATTACTTTTTCATGCATTACAAGGAAAGAACTGTGTGTTTGATATGCCAGAATATAGTGTCCATGTTCAAAGGATACAATTTGCGTTGACACTATCAAACTCAACATAAAGGTAAATATGATTGTTTGGTCAGAGAAGTGAGAAAAGATAAAATATTAAAACTTAAGAATACATTGACAACTCGGCAAAATACTTTTGTGACGCAGAAGCAGCTAAATATTTCATCACTGCGAGCAAGTTTTCAAGTTGCCCAGCTAATAGTATGCACTAGCAGACCATTCGTGGAGGGAGAATTTGTTAAAGAATGCCTTCTTTCTGTTGCCTAAGAGAGGTGTCCAGAGAAGGCCGATTTATTTAGTACAGTGAGTCTTTCAGGACCTACAATTACACGAAGGATTGAAGAAATGGGAGACAATTTGCATCAGCATTTGCAAACTCCACAAAAAAACTTTCCTACTTTTCCTTGACACTCAATGAAAGTAGTGATTCTGAACAACTTCTAATTTTTATTCGTGGGACAAATGACTATTTCAAAGTCACAGAAGAGCTTGCTGCACTGCAAAGCATCAAAGGAACAACTACAGGAGAGGATATCTATGAAAAGGTTTGCCAAACTGTGAATGGTTTGGAGCTGGACTAATGAGCCCGTGTGACAACTGATGGTGCTCCTAGCATGGTGGAGTCTAAGAAAAGACCAAGGCTAATTAACCAAGGTTAATTG
>CAUYTI010033548.1:0-19194 GCA_963575145.1 Galago senegalensis
ATTGTGTACATTAGGCAAGATCCCACCAAATGCCCTCCCTCCTCCTTCCTTCTCTCCCCTCCCTCTTGCTGGACCATATTTGTGTTTTAGCATTTGTATGGATGTGTAAGTGTTTATATATTGGTTTCATAATGGTATTGACTACATTGGATACTTTTTCCCCGTTCTTGAGATACTTTACCAGGAAGAATGTGTTCCAGCTCCGTCCAGGTTAACATAAAAGATGCAAAGTCTCCATCTATTTTATGGCTGGATACTATTCTATGGCATACATATACCATATTGTGAATACATTCATCGGTTGATGGGTGTTTGGGTCGCTTCCACGACAGTCATATTCTTTTAAATGTATCATTGTTTAGTAACCATTTTCATTTTAGTTAAGAATAATATATTTGACTAGGAAGAAATGACTTTCACTCTTTTTTTAGCACTACAACTTAAATTTTTATCTTTACTGTTTGCTGAAAGTGCACAAATACACAATGTTTATCTTTAAAAGCATCAGAATTTGGCTCAGCACCTGTAGCTCATTGGCTAGGGGCCAGCCACATAGATCATAGCTCTGGTGAGTTTGAATCCAGCCCGGGCCCGCCAAACAACAATGACAACTACAACCAAAAGAAATAGCTGGGCCTTGTGGCATGAGTCACCACGCCCAGCCAGAAAACATAAATTTAGAGTTTTAGGAAATTCACTGAAGCGCAGTTTCTTCTCGGATAACTGCATAGGTTAGCTCACTTTAAACTATGTATTTTTAATTTGATTTCTATACAGATTAATAATTCAGAAACACATCAGTGGCTCCAAATGATGACCTTGTGAAGTGAATTACTATGGTTGAATGACAGAATCTTAAAACTCATGTTGTTCAGGGATGAAATGTCTAAGGAGGCACACACGCTCATTCACATGTGCACATGTATACACGTATACAACACACATGTGGAGGGGAGGGAAATCTCAGAATGTTTACTTTTAACTACAGCAGTCCTGTGTTTCCTTGCTTCCAATTTTTGTGTTAATAAACACGACGTAGTCGAGTGTGTCTGCCTCTGTGTGAATGTGTCTGAATATAGATGCTTCTTGACTTACAATGGTTTAACTTGATTTTTCTACTTAAAGATGGCGCAAAAGCAATATTCATTCACAATGTCCCTTAATTTATGGTGGAGTTACATCTGGATAAAAAAATTCTTTAAAACTCACTTTCAACATACACATATTTTCAACCTCCAGTGGGTTTAACAGAACATAGTACCATGATAAGTTAAGGAGCATCTGTTTATGTATGCATGGATGGATGGATAGATGGATAGATTGGTTTAAAAATAGAAGCAAATCTTTCTTCTACCTATGTAAATAAATAATTGTTATACTTTTAATTATAGTTGTCTTTAACTTTATATATTTCCCAAAATCAAGCAGATAATTTTTATTGTATATCTGCTCTGCATATAGCTCTATTTAAAGAGGCAGATACAGGGTGGTGGTGCCTATGGCTCAAAAGGGTAGGGTGCTGGTCCCATATGCTGGAGGTGGTAGGTTCAAACCCAGCCCCAGCCAAATAAATAAATAAATAAATAAAGAGGCAGATACAGAAATAATAACCATCCTGGCTCTTGTTTTTAAGTATTATGAAAATATGTGACTTATTACTTAGAAGGTGGAACAACGGGAGGTCTTACAGAGAGCTGATGGGAGTGGAAATTCATTCAATTGCTTGGAGTGTACGCTATGTATGTATATAATATATAATAATTATGCAGCAATAAAAATCACTACAGCTAAAGGCAAACAAGGATGAAGCTGAAAAATGGTCACAGAAAAAGATACTCAGTGTGATTTTATTCAGTTTATAAAGTTAAAAAACTGAAGAATATATTATTTGGGGCTATACAAAGTCATCTATTTTAGAAAGGAAGGGAATGAATGATTATGTGAATATCTCATACTGAGGCTATTTTTAGGAAGAGAGCCGGGGGAGGGTTGTGAGTCTTCAGATTATGCTCCATTTGTTAACTTGGCTGGTGGCCGTACAGTTACTTCTTTTACTGATGGTCTTTAAATTGGACATATGTTTATACTCTCTTGTATGTATATTTCACAGTATGACTTTTGCAAATATCAGGAACAGGAGTCGGAAGAATGTACATTACCACAGTAATATGAGTTGCATTCTACTGTTTGTTCACAGGTAATTTTTTTCTTTCTACATTTTCTGTAATGTGCTTTTATTACTTTCATAATTAAAATCAAAGTAACCCATTTGTAGGGAAATGGCAATATTCTGCTTACATAAGTCGAAAATATATAACTTGAGGTAGTTTTATTTAGGATAATGGGCTTCACAAATGTTTAGGCAGTGGGCCGGGCACAGTGGTTCATGCCTGGAATCCTAGCATTCCGGGAGGGCAAGGCAGGAGGATTGCTTGAGGCTAACGTTTGAGACCAGCCTGGGGAACACAGTGAGACCCCATCTCTACAATATAGGAAAAATTTATCAGGTGTAGTGGTACACATCTATAGTCCCAGTTACTCTGGAAGCTGAGGCAGGTGGATGATTTGAGTGTCCAGGAGTTTGAGGTTAGCAGTTAGCTATGATGACACCACTGTGCTCCAGCCGGACAACAAAGTGAGACCATGTCTCAAACACCTATACCTACACACATACACATCCGCACACACACACATTTGAGAAGCACCAGTGTTAAATGGACATCCTGCAGGTGGAAGTTCTACCAACGTGTACTCCTGAGTAGCTCAGACGCTGTTAATCTGTTCTTGGGGTGAAAACTGCTCATTCTTAAAAATGTAAATAAATCACATTCTGAGCTGAAGGGAGGAGACTCTGGAGAGGCAGCCGGCAATCTCCTCCATTGTGATTTTACCCGATCTCTCTCCCTCTCCTGAGATAACTGTTCTCTCCCTGTTATGCCGCTGTCCTTTGTACACACTGCTGTTGTCCCACACATCAGCAGTATTGGGATCTGTCACTTCATTCTAACTGACTAGACTCTGAGCTCTTTGAGGGCAGGGTCTAAACCACAGGTGCCCGACCTTTTTTCTTTTCCCGCAGCACATTTGAAGAAGAAGAGCTGTCTTGGGCCACTCACTAAGTACACAAACACTAATGAAAGCTGACGAGTAAGAAAAAGGTCCATGCATTATTCTCACCATATCCAACACCACAGATAAGCAGAACAGCCCCCTCAAAATCCCCGTGCAGCCCACAGACCACAAGTGAGACACCCTAGAGAGTCACTTTGTATTTTTGCCTCCACCACTGTGCCTGGACTAGACGGTTTTATTAAACTGAGCAAAAGAAGCAACAGAGATCTTAAAATGCAGTGGAGGCTGTGTTTGTAAGATGCACAGCTATAGAAACCTGAATATTCTTGGATTGAGTCAGTAAGTTTCGGTCCTGTTTATGTATAAGATCTGGAGACAGGATATTGTTGTGTCCATCACAAAAACTTACAAACATTGCACAACACAGTAAACTCGGTAAGTCAGTAACTTCGTCCGTCACTTGACAAGAAAAGCTTCTTTCACATGCTCTGTTTGTGGTACCCCTCACCATCTCGACTTCCTCTGTCCAGCACAGGCTGTAAAGCTCCAGCCTGCTATTTTTAGCAGTGAGTTATCAGAGGGCTTTGACTTCCTCTTAGAACGATGCTTGTAGGTTCTGAGAATATAATAGCAGAACCAGCCACGGAAGAGCCAGCAGAGTATATGCTGATTACCATTTTCTGTTGCAAAGACTTTAAAATTGCTTCCTTGTCATAGGTGGAAAGCAGCCCCCGGTCTGCAGAAGGGCCCTAATCAGGACCACTAGCAAGACAGTCACACTTTCTTTCTGGCCCTAAACAGTTGCAAACTACTGACAGGACACACTCACATGACCTCTCAAGTCTTTAGACTCCTTCCCCAGGCAGAAAAGAATCTCTTTTTCCTTACCCTACTGGCTGGCCTGGGATTTGAGGGGTGAGACTGTGTCAAAACAATGGGCCAGCTTTGTTAGAGACAGGTCAGTCCAAGACAGAGAAGGCAGCGACTGCGGCCCAGCGATCTTCCTGCAGAGTTGCCCTTCAGATTAGGTTGGCAGAGAAAGATCTATCAAAGGGATGTTCCTTTTCTGTTTAAAAAAGGAAAAACATACAAGTATATATAGGTGAATAGTTTCCTAATTTTCCTAATAAAATATTCAATCCATATTGCTTGACCTAAATTTCTGAAGCAACCATTTTAAGTAAATTTAGTAGAAAATACAGTAGAACCTCTATAATCAACCAGCTTGCTACGTTGACCACCTCCTTACGTTGACCTAATTTTCAGAGACTGGAGGTCCACCACATGTACAAATTAATGCAGCAGGCCTAGTTCCTTAGGTTGACCACCTCCATGTGTTGACCGGTTTGTGACAGTCCCTTGGGTGGTCAGCTTATGAGGGGTCTACTGTGTAGTAATTGAATCAAGCTTAGGTCCAAATCACAGTTTTATTCTCTGATTATAAAATAGTGGTTATGACTATGGGTGCTAGAGTCAGACTCTCTGGGTTTGAATACTGATTCCGCCACTGTCTGGCTGTGGGGTCAAGTTATATAAACTCTCTGGGCCTCTCTTTCTGCACTGTGCAATGGTACTTGCCATGTGTGTGTGTTATGGGCTTTAAAATTATGTCAGTACACATAAATCCCTTAGTACAATGCTTGGAAATTATAGATTATAAGTGGATTTATTGAGAAGCTAATGAAATTTAGGTTCAGGTACCCTCACTTGCCCATGTTTTCTCCAAGTTTTTTTTTTTGGGGGGGTGGTCCTAGCAGAGTATTCATGTGATGGTTAGTAGTATGTCAACTGGACTGGGCTAAGGGATGCCCAGATAGCTGGTAGAACATTATTTCTGGGTGTTTCCACAAGAAAGTAGCAATTGAATTGGTGGACTAGCAAAGAAGAACTACCCTTAGCTGTGAGGGCAAGCATCATCCAATTCCTTAAGGTCCTGTAGAACAAAACTACAGAGGAAGGGTGAATTTGCTCTCTCTGCCATGGCCATCAGTGCTCCTGAGTCTCAGGCCTCTGGACTTGGGCAGGGACTTACACCATCGGCTCTCCTGGATCTCAGGCTCTGGGCTTAGACTTGAACTATAGCACCCTCTCTCCTGGGCGTCCAGCTTGCAGACAGCAGTTTGTGGAATTTCTCAGCTTCCATAACTGCATGAGCCAATCCCTCATAATAAATTTTCCTCACTATACAGTCAAACATTGCTAAATGACTAGGATGTGTCATTAGTCAATTTTGTTAGACAAACATTGTAGAGTGTACTTAGACAAACCTCAGTGGTAGAGCCAATTGCACTCACAGGCTATGTGACACAGCTTGTTCCAGGCTACACACCTGTGCAGCATGTTATTGTACTGAATACTGTGGGCAACTATAACACAATGTATTTATGTCTAAACACATCTAAATACAGAAAACACATCTAAATCACAGTAAAAATGTGATATGATAGGGATACTCTCGTATATGTGATGTGTAGACTGAACTGTAGTTATGCTATGAGTAACTGTCTGTAATATCTATATACATCCTGTTGGTTGTTTCTCTGGAGAACCCTGATTAATACAGTTTACATATATATATTTTTTGAGTTTTGTAAAAGTAAGAAATTTTAACTGCAACCAGGCTGTTCTCTGTCTCCATGTCAAATTCCATTATACAAACGTCCCCTCTGTTTGGAGTATCCACCAACATTTTGAGAATCTGGCTAAGGGGAAATTGGTTTGGCATATACTTTTTTTTTCTTTTGTAGAGACAGAGTCTCACTTTATCGCTCAGGGTAGAGTGCTGTGGCATCACACAGCTCACAGCAACCTCCAACTCCTGGGCTTAGGTGATTCCCTTGCCTCAGTCTCCCAAGTAGCCAGGACTATAGACGCCTGCCACAACACCCGGCTATTTTTTTGTTGCAGTTTGGCCAGGTCTGGGTTTCAACCTACCACCCTCGGTACTTGAGGCCAGGGCCCTACCCACTGAACCACAGGTGCTGCCCTGGGCATATACCATTTTAACTGAAATTAGGGAAAACATTTTGGGATATTTCAAAAAAATTGAGAAATTATGGACTGCTAATTTGGATATAAAAGAAATGTGGGCCCATGCCTATAATGGATTGCTTGAGCTCAGGAGTTCCAAACCAGCCTGAGCAACAGCAAGACCCTGTCTCTAAAAACAGCTGGGTGCTATGGCAGGTGCCTGTAGTCCCAGCTGAGGCAAGAGGATAGCTTGAGCCCAAGAGTTTGAGGTTGCTGTGAGCTAGGATGCCATGGCACTCTACCCAGGAGGACAGAGTGAGACTCTGTCTTAAATAAATAAATAAATAAATAAACATGGTCTGTTGTGTCATCTATAAGTGCCTTTATTAAATAGTTAAGAGACAATTTAGATGTGTTCAGACATCAGAAAACAAACAACATTAGACAAAAAAAAAAAAATTTCCCACCTCATCCCCAAAGCAGTACTTCCTTAAAAGTAAGAGAAAGTTTTCGTAGAAGGAATTGGTAGGGTTTCATAAGATCATGTTAACAAATAGAAATTTCTGGCTGATTTGCTACAGAACACTGACATTAGCAAAGAAGAGAGAAAACTTAATATATACTGGTGCAATAAGGAAACAGAAGGCCACCTGAACAGTGAGTATGTCTGGTTTTCACTGATCCCCTGAAGTTTTACAGATCGTAGCCAGAAAAAGCTTCATGAAGCTGTTCCCAATCCGACATCAAGCATGAAATATACTAATGATGAATTATAAAACTGAAACTTTTTTTTTAATGGAGACAGAGTCTTACTTTGTTGTTCTCTGTAGAGTGCCCTCAAACTCTTGGGCTCAAGCCATTCTCTTGTCTCAACCTCCCAAGTAGGTGGGGCTACAGGTGCCAACCAGAACACTTGGCTATTTTGTTGTTACTGTTGTTTGTTTAGCAGGCCTCAGATGGGTTCGAACCCACCAGCTCCAGTGCATGTGGCCGGCACCCTAACCACTGCCTGTGGGCGCCAAGCCAAAACTGCAACATTTTAAAATATCAACAATTTTTTGATTTTGCAAAATTTGACCATCCATGTTAGAGGAAAATAAATTTTAAGAAGTTCTCTATAGAAAATTATAATACTGTTATCGAATAAAGATTTGATCAGAGAATATGCAACCAAAGATACTGGCAAAAGAATTTATAGGTGTGTCAGCAGATAGCTTATTAATAACAGCTATCATGACACTTCCCAGAGTTTTGATGTTGTTTGTGAGTATGAAAGTTTTTATTTTCCAGAGATGGTCACCACATTCTCTCTCATCCCAGATGCTCTTATTGTAAGGTGACTGACACACCTCTCACTGACGGGTGGAGAGTATGTTCCCTCTCCTTGAGCCTGAGGGGACTTGTATCTGTGGCTGAAGGGATGTTGTAGTAGGCAGAATAAAGGTCTCCCCAAATGTCCACAACCTGTGAATATATTAATGTTACATGGCAAGAGGGAATTGAGGCTCCTAATTAGCTAAACTTGAGGTGGTGAGAATGTTCTGGATAACCCAAGTGTGCCCAATATAGTCACCTTTTTAGTGGATGGGAGAGGCAGAAGGGTCAGAGTTGAGAGAGATTTGAAGGTACTGTGATGCTGGCTTTGAAGGTGGAAGACGGGACCATCAGTCAGGGAATGCTGGTGGCCTCTGGGTACTGGAGGGCAAGGGTGTGTATTCTCTCTAGCGCCTGCAGAAGGAGTGCAGCCCTTCTGACACCTGACCCTTATCCCAGGGAGACCCATTTCCAACTTCCGACCTCCAGAGCTAGAAGGCAGTACCTGTGTGTTGCTTTAAGCCCCTAAGTTTGTGGTCACTGGTTACAGCAGCAATGTGAAACTAATATTGGAGCTGTATGACTGCCGTCGGGGGGTTGGGGGGCTCAAAAAAAGAGCTCCGGAATCCACCTGGTTTTCTCAGGGCCTGTCACCATGCCGTGAGGAAGTGGGAAGATCATGTGGAGAGACCACATGTGTAACTGCTCTGACTCCCGACCTCAGCCGAGGCGCCAAGCCACCGTCAGCATCAGCCCAGAAGCGTGAGTGGGCTGCAAGCGGAATCCAGCCCAGCACCACCTGACCGCCACTTCACAGGAGGCCCTGCACAAGGACAGTGTGCTGAGCTTGGCCCATCTCCAGCACCATGGCGATGACAACAAAATTGTTCTTGTTTTAAGACGCTAAATTTTGGGATGATTCATTGTGTAGCAACAGATAGCCAGAGCAGTGAGTGTATCCCAACTCCTAAAAATTTACTATTCGTCTTGATTTGCTTCATTACAAATATCCATTTTCATACCTTATTTTGTAAATTCTACTATTTTTCCTAAAGACAGCCTCTCCAAATTGTAAAGTTTCAAAGCTACTCCCCCATTCTGTTCTATGCCTGCAAGAAGTCACCACTTATTGTTCAGAATGTGGTTGAAAACATAATAAATATATGTAATTAAACAGACCTGGGGAATCTTTGATACAAACCAATCTTTCTTCTTAGAAGTTAAAAAAAAAACCTCATTTTGAAAACGCAAGTTAACAAAGCAAAAGTAGAGCTTATACTATGTATTTATATGACTTTAAATGTCCATTGCCTTTTCATGGGAGATCAAAATAAGAAATCATGACTTTGACAGATAGTAAAACTTCTTTTGGGAATAAAATGCTGTTAACAGATGCCTCCCAAATTATCCTTTGCTCACAGTGTCAACTTCCTGGCTCCGTGATGTCAAGATAGGAAATATCTGAGGTAGGTTATGGTTCTTGGAATAAATCAAAAAAGAATAACGTGAATAAAAAGAATAACGTGTTATGTAAATAATAACGTACAATGTTACAGAATATAGTCTCGGCCACTTAAAATGTATTGGCTTTGGGACGGACCCATCATTTTGAGGTAATTAGTTCTGATTTCAGGAATCGCTATATTCTAAGTTCATTGTCCTTTGCCATCTTCTTCATCACATCAAGGCTACTTCATTTATTCTAGCCGACTTTAGGCGCTACAGGAGAGCACCAGATAACAAAGTAATGAGTGTGTGTCGTCCCCCACCCACTGAGTGTCTGGTTCTCAGGTTTTCGAGACAGTTTGCACAAACCTTTTCTTGCAGGCTAGGAGAGGCGGGAGGGGCTGAAGGTGCTGCCTGGAAATACTGGTCCTTTTGGGGTCAGTCAGATGGTCTCTACAGTGTGGGTAATTCCTACAATTCCAAAGCTGAGCTCCATCTGAATCTTGACTGTGGTGACTGTCACCAACACTTGCACAGATGGTCTTCCAGAAAGATAAGACATGCTTCCAGCATTAATGTCAAAAGCAACAATATACTTCTATGATAAATGATTGTAAAATGTTGGGCTTGCTGACGTCAGACAGATCTGAGAAGATCTTGTCCAGGAGAAAGTTAGAAAGGAGAAAACAGGAGATGCCTCATTGATTGATTCTGCTGATTGCTTGAAAAACGATTTTTCTTTCCAGTTTTTGACCAGGGCCAGGTTTGAACCCACCACCTCTGCTATATGGGGCCAGCGCCCTACTCCTTTGAGCCACAGGCGCCACCTAAAAAATGATTTTTTATATAAGTCTTCTCATTCTTCCAGGTTCTGATTAAAAAACCAGGCTCTGTGTTGAACTCTGAATCAGTTCAAGATGGCACCTGGGTTATATACGTTTCCTCTTCCCTCCTGTTCTGTCTCTGCAGCTTCTGCTAGCAAGGTTAATCTAAGCAGGGGGTTTGGGGCTGTAAACGCCCTTTACTGACAGAAAACAGCACAGGCAGGGAGGCTAAAATAGTGAGTGGCTCCCATCAGCTTTACCAACCCCGAGGCTGCCCTTCTTTCCTCTCAGGGCTGGTTTCCACCACATTACTTTGATGAGGTTAGAGTTAATCCTCTCCTTTCCCTTCATGAAGTCACAGCATTGTGAAAAATTCTAACAGCCTAGAAACATAGAGCTAATTTCAGAAGTGTTGGTATTTAATTGTTCCATACAAAGCAGACACAACTACCTCCCCCCCCCCCCAGGTTGAGGGTCTCCTGGGAATTCCTTGGAGAATTATTCAAGGAATTCAAGGTGTATTATCTCTAATGAGTAGGAAAGCCGGGGCTCAAAGCCATTTTGATCCTTGGCCAGGGCTTTGCCCTATACCTCATATATAATGGTATATTCTGGGACCTTGTTTTATTTATCTATTTTTGGTTTGGGGTTTTGTTTCTTTTGAGACAGTCTCTATGCCACCCTGGGTAGAGTGCCATCCCTGCATCTCTACCCATCACAGCTCACGGCAACCTCAAACTCTCAGGCTGAAGTGATCCTCTTGCTTGTTTTCATTTTTAGTAGAGATGGGTCTTACTCTTGCTAAGGCTGGTCTCAAACTCCTGAGCGCAGGTGATCCACCTGCCTCGGCCTCCCAGAGTGCTGGGATTACAGGTGCAGGCCACTGTGCCTGGGCTATTTATCCATTTTTGTGTCCCTGATGTCTAGTACCATGCCTGGCACTTAGCATGCATTGATTAAATGTCTGTTGAATAAAAAGCTAGGATTTATTGTTTCTGAGGAGCAAGTGATGTCTGGAAAGTTGTGGGGATAGTGGTGCCTTACAAAGTTCAGGGAAGAGTCCGGCAGGACACAGGCAGTCTCCTGGGTTTAGAAGAGCCATCCTAAGACTAGAGCTGGCTCTTAAAGGCACAGAGGACAATTTAATTAAAAAAAGAACACAAATGTTCAGGGAAGTCTGAATATGAATCATTCAGAGAAGCACCACAGAAACCCCTTGGGAATGCCCAACTTTCTTTTTCAAGGTAGAAGTGTACGTGCCACTGGGTTTGAAGGATACCCCTCAGGATCCCGGATTCACTGAAGGAGGCATTGTCCTTGTGGGCACTCCTTGCTGATCACCTGCTCTGTGCTCACCTTCCAGTTTCAGTCTCGGGTGTCACGGAGGACAATGGGCTCCTTGTCAGAATCCATGGTGTTACTGAGAAGAGAGTATCACTCCGCTCCGCTGCACCCCTGTCACTGTGCTGGACAAGATCCAATATCTTAAAAAGAAATTGCCCTGGTGTTCTTCCCGGGGGCTGCCAGGTTCTGATCTCCTTATTTCGTAGGCATACGAGTTGCAGGAAAGTGGCCGTAAGGAAAGCTGAGCAAAGGCTAGAAGGTAGGTAATGGGTAAAGTCTGATTAGCCAACAGAAAATAATGTCTCTTTTTAATAAATAACAACTTCAGCTCTAGTAAAGTAAGCCAGGGTGATAAGAACAAATAGCATCTGAAGAAGGGCTGTTATTTAAAAAAAAAACAGCAAAAAGCAGAGAATACCTGTATACCCTCCCGCCCCCCCATAGCATCACTCTTCAAAGGAAGTATTTTGGAAAAAGAATGATGTAACTATGGGACCCATATTTTTAATGACGGTTTTCCTTTTATCTTAGGTAAGTGGACTAAAGTGGAGAAAGGGCTCCATCTTGGACAACTTGATCAGTTTTTTTCTCCTGTGCTGAGCAGGGCCAGCCAAGAGCAGGAAATTCAACACCATTTACGAAGCTTTCTTGTCTTACTCTAAGAAAACTGTTCACATCATTCAAGAGGCTGCCTATAAAAATAGACACGCAAAATACCAGTTACGAAATATTGTATAGTACACATTTTGTAAAATTTTCTAAGATTGAGTCATTTAAGGAAAGAGGAAAGGACTATTTCTAGATTTCTTCCTTTTTGTCTTATCAATTCTTTTAAAAATTTTCTACTACATAATATCACATTGCTTCTTTCATGTCACTTATTTTATGACTTAGGTTCCTTTTCCACTCTTGATCTCTTACTTGAAAGAAAAGTTCCCCATCTCCGTCATGTTTTGGTCACAAACACCCCCTTCCCTCATGGTGGATGTCTTGGTCCAGCTACTTTCTGTAGCTCCATGGACTGTCCACTGAGCCTCCTTATACTTGGTACAATGAGCTGTCATCTATGTATTTTTACTCCTAGCTCTATTCTTAGTTCAATTTCCAGCAAGATGATTATGTCGAATAAAAGTAATTGCTTAAATATTGTTTGAAAGATCAAACTGCAATGCATAAAATTGTGTAACCTGTACGTAATTTAAAAGTAGTGTGCTAATTTTCCAAAACCCTCAACAAGGCCACACGTCCCTGAAATAAGAGTTTTAGCTCTCTGGGCTCCCTTCCCCCAGCTGCTCTGTGCTCCAGACTGATGACTGTTTAGTCCTAGCTAACATGCAAAGGGGACTTTCTAAAATTCCTTACCTGCTCTGGAAAGAGAAGAGAGCTGCGGCTAAAGGTATTCTCTGTGCCTTCCCATATTTCACAAGTAACAATCAATGCACAGAAAACATACAGAAGACCAGAAAAGAGAAATCTGTTTCCAGGGGCTGATTATTTAGATTATAACTTACCAGTGTTCTGTTCACTATTCAATAATTTAGGATGGAGAAAGTAAACAAACTACAAAATTTCCAGGGGAGTCAATCCCCTCCCCCCCATATTCCTTGTGAAAGTTTCTTTGGCTTAAGGTACCTGGTCTGTTTGCTTTTTGCCCTGGCTAGGGAGAGGTGCCACCAATAATAACAACGCTAAGTACAATGAACAATAAAAGATAAAATTTAAGGGCAATGTCGGCCCAAGAAGCTCTGGGAATCTACATTAAAACAACAACACAAACTACAATCTCTAGAGGTATGCTATTATTAGATGTTTACATACCCTTACTAACGTGCAAAGTTTTTATTAGAAAGTCCCTCGTTCAAATCTTTAATTAAGTATAATAGTATAACAAAACCTCGCATACCCACCATCCAGCCTCAACGACTCTCATAAATTTTTGTTCATCTTGTTTTACCTATCTACTCCATTTTTTCCACCTTGGGCTGGGAAATTTTAAGACAAATATCAAAACATGTAATTATTGAATATTTCGACACGTACATCCCCAAATGTAAGAATAATTTCTTTGGTGATTGTAAATCAACACAGGACAAAATAAAGGAGGATCAGAGAAAACTCTCCTGTAGAGGAAAAGGTTCAAAGGGAGGTCATCTGCTGTTCGAGTTCTTAGGAGGGGCAACACGAGCGAGGCATTCCCCAGGGACAGGAGGAACTGGCCTGGAGGAAAGTACAGACCCCAAGGACAGGTAACCCAACGCCTTCAAAGCCGCCATTCCAGGCATGCGCAACCCAGACCCCAGAGTTGCTAAGGCCCCAAGGAAGACGGAGGCGCAGGATACGGCGAAAGCCAATCAGAGGGCTCGAAGGCCAATCAGTTAGCCAATCCAGACTCAAGAGTGAATCAGGGCCTCAGTACTTGGCTCGCACCCACCCGTATCCAATCAGAGAGCCGGCTACTTTGGGCGGACTTTTCAAAACAGCGAAAACAAAATAAATCGGGGACCTTTAAAAGGTGCACTGCGACCGAGAAGGGGTCTCCTTCCGCTCCTCAACTCTCTCGCTCCCTTCCTTTACCTTTCGCATCAATCGCAAAATAAATCCGACACCCCAATGCACCCTCCGCCCGGGAACCTGATGGGAGGACAAGCTCGGCAAATCCCTGGGGAGCTAAGAGGCCAGAAAGGGTTGAAAACAGCGGCCTAGGGGCGGGACTCTTTTTCAAAGGCTAGAGGGAGTGAAAGATCCCTCCGCGGGGAGTCACGTGCCCCGCCCCCTTGGGGGCGTCGAAAACTCAAAACAAAAATAAGGGGTTTGCAGGGGCCTCCGCAGAGGTGGAGGTGGCGGCGAAGCTGTGGAAGGGCCGGGCTCGACGGCCGGCGCGGCGCCCCTGCACACCGAGGGCGCAGGGAGCGGGATGGAGCCGGGGCTGTGAGGCCGAGGCGGCTGCGGCAGGGAGGAAAGGTCGGATGCGAGTGCAGTGGCCCCGCTGAAGCGGTCGGTCCCCGACCTCGGAGACCGGCTCGGACGCCCCGCCGCGCCCAGACCCTCCGGACCGCAACGTCGCGGGCCGGCGGAGGCGCATCTCCGGCAAGGTGAGTGGGCCGGCCGGGATCGCTCTGGGTTTCTTTGTTCGCGGTCGGGACTGCGGAGGGAGGTGGGTCACAGAGCCTTGGAGCTGCCCTCGCCCCAGCCCCTATGGGACTTGGTGCCGGCCGCGGAGAGATGCTGGTGGGGCGAATGGAGGGGGCGACGGGGCAAAAAGGCGATGCTCCACCCCGCGCCTTCCTTCCTCATTTTGTCTCTGGGGCTCGCTGGGGTGGCACTTCTATAGGGTTGCGGAACTGGGCATCAGTGGGCGGATGAGTGCTGTCGGGGCTCGGGGTGGGCTGGACTTCTGTCCCCGGGCCCCAGCTGGAGGCCCGTGCCACCGCCCTGCTTTTCGCCCTGGGTCGCTTGCCACTCTGGCACGTCCGGAGCAGGCGCCGCAGTAGAGGCCGGGAAAGGCCTGGGGCCTGGATCCTGCGCGAGGGGCTTCTGGAACTGGCTCCCAGGCGGGGCGGGGCGGGGCGGGGCTCCGGAGTCTCCTCCTCTGGTTCTTTGTTCGGTCGCGAGACTTCTCCTCCCCTCCCCCCTATTATGTAGCTCCCCGTCCCCAGAACCCGCTGCAGTCGCTGCCCCCCGGTGCAGTCCCCAGGGCATAAATCTCCCCCCACGCGACTTCAGGTGGGGCAGACCGTGGACACCGCCCGCGGACAGTTTCCTGTTTGTAAAACAGCAGGCGGGTCTGACCCGGCGCTGGCCGGCGGCGGTGACCACGGCCCCTCCCCCTGCCACACCTCCCGGGCCGTTGAGGGATTACCTCGGTTTCGGGCGGACGTGACCTGTGCCCTCGTCCGCTTCTTGCTGGGGTGTGCTGGGCCACCTCTCTCTGGAGGTACTGGTCGCGGTCCTTTCTGCCCCACTGTACCCCACCCCTGACGACCCCCCAGTTTTACGTTATGTGTGGTGTCTTTGCTGCAGATGAAGGATTTGGGGGCAGAACATTTGGCAGGTCGTGAAGGGATCCAGCTCCTTGGATTGTTGAACCTCTACCTGGAACGAGAGCAGAGATTCCAACCTCGAGAAAAAGGGCTGAGCTTGATGGAGGCTACCCCAGAGGTAAGGTGGCTGAAAAGAGAACTTGCTCAAGCAGTTGATAGGGCTAGGAGGAGATAACTTTTTTTAAAACCCCAATTGAATCACAACTGCAAAATTTTAAGACCAAAATTGGTCTTCCTGGAGCACTAAGCTAAACGTTATTACAGAGTCATGGTTTTGTTTCTTAGCAAAAATGCGAGTAGTGATACTGTAGAGAAGTGTTTCTGCAAATGTAGCATTCCCAGCCTGTTGGTGGTAGACTCCTTGTGAATTGAGCAGTTCATCCATGGAAATACCTCTGCATATGAAATATTTATAGTAGGGTCTTAAATAATTTTAAGGAGTAAACAAGGAACCTTCTATCTTCATTCTAAGGGAATTGAATTATATTTGCTCTAATCCTCTGGAATGTGGCAACGGTTTACCTTAACATTGAATTGCTGAAGTGCTTTTATGATATGTATTTTTTAAAAGCAGTGATCTCCACCTTGTATCTGATGATGTGTATAGCTTTAGTTAAGTGATACCAGTCTTCTCCCTGTATTCTTGAAGATTAAGGCAAAAAAATTACTGTATATTTGAATCTGTCTTAGCCATCTACGAAGTTCTAAGAAGATTGTAAACTCTGGCTCTTGGTTTTTATTGCAGAATGATAACACTTTGTGTCCAAGATTGAGAAATGCCAAAGTAGAAGATTTAAGGAGTTTAACTAACTTTTTTGGATCTTGCACTGAAACTTTTGTCTTGGCTGTTAATATTTTGGACAGATTCTTGGCTCTTATGAAGGTATTTAATCATTTTTACTAGTACATCTTCGTATTTCCAACCGCATTGCCTGGCACCCAAAGGTTCAATAAGTATTTATTGAGCTAGTATAATAAGACCCTGTATACATAAAAATTTATAATAATTCCATATATATTTTTTCCTCCTGCATTTAAATTTAAATGAAGTGAACAAAGTTTCAGTATTATTTAATATATGTTCAATTTATTTATAAATTTTCATAAAAACTGATAATATTCAGAATTTGTAGTCTCTTATTGCCAGACTAAGAGACTCTACAAATTAAGTGTATTGGTGTATTTTAAGTTAGATTTTGCTGTACTTCTTAAGTACTGTCTCTTTGAAGACATAACAAAAGAGAGACTACTGTTTTTTAGGTATTCGCTCTGTATGTATAGTTCTTAAAATAAGATTTTCATATTTTCATCTCCCATCGTGTTTCTTTTGGAGCCCAGATGTTTTTAGTACAGAAATATGACAAAATATAACAATATATTAAGGTGACTTGCTGTAGGTCTTTTCAAAGCAATCTCCAACAACTGTTAGAAAAATGCAGTGATTCTTCTGCTGATAGGATTACTGTCAGCTGCAGGGTCAGTTTTCAGGGCACTGAGAAGAAAAGGGCAGCCATCTGTCCATGGCAGCTTTTTACACATGTCCTGCTCTGCCTACTGATGAGATATTTCTCTTGGGCAAATTATATTGAAGTATGGAATGACTCCTACAAAATTTTATGTGAAAAGTTGAGTAGAAGATATTTTTATATCCAAAGAAGTCGTATACTTTTTTTGATGTTGAAAGGCTTAATTTATATTGGGGGAGACTGTACTGTTATGAATCGCTTAAGTCTGAAATACAAAACATAACTCAGTGCTGTGAATCTAGCTTTAGAAACTGCATGGAAGTTTTTTTTCCTCCTGCATTTAAATTTAAATTAAGTGAACAAAGTTTCAGAAAGCCTTTTTTTTTAAAGGCAGGTTAAAGAAAGTCTGAAATGTGAATGTGAGTATAGTTGTCAGTGAAGGGCCATTACAAGTAACCGAAGCAGCTTGATTGTGTTCTGTCTTAAGAGTAGGAACATCATTACAATGGTCTTTTAAGTGTCATCTTCGCTAAATCAGAGTGACAATTGTTAAAAGAAGCCTTTTGTTCTTTGTTTTTTTAGGTGAAACCTAAACATTTGTCTTGTATTGGAGTCTGTTGTTTTTTGCTGGCTGCTAGAATAGTTGAAGAAGAATGCAATATTCCATCCACTCATGATGTAATCCGGATTAGTCAATGTAAATGTACTGCTTCTGACATAAAACGGATGGAAAAAATAATTTCAGAAAAATTGCACTATGAATTGGAAGCTACTACTGCCTTAAACTTTTTGCACTTATACCATACTATTGTACTTTATCATACTTCAGAAAGGTCAGTGGGATTAAAAATAACAGTTTTATAGTTTGAGCTTTGTTTTGGCTAACAATGAAGCATTAGAATGCCAGTGACATTTATATTTTTACCCCCTTCAAATGTTCAACTTGGACTTTTAGTGACAAGTCTTTAAAGCCATTTAAAGCCCCTAGACAAAATACCTGAGAGAGATGTTCGACTTGGGTCTTCCCCTTTGCCAGAGCTCTGGTACTTTTTACTCCTTCTGTATTCCTTCCTGTCTAATAAAATCCTATCTTACCACTGGGAGGAAAAAATATAAAGCCATTTAAAGGTAGGTGTGGTGACTCACACCTGTAGTCCTAACACTTTGGGAGGCCAAGGTGGGATGATTGTTTGAGCCCAGGAGTTTGAGACTGGCTGGGCAATGTAGCAAGACCCTGTGTCTAAAAAGAAGAAAAAAACATTTGTAAAAAGACATTTAAATCTTTGAAAGTTTAATACATCCTTATTCTTTTTTTGGATCATATAGGAAAGAAATACTGAACCTTGATAAACTAGAAGCTCAGCTGAAAGCTTGCAACTGCCGACTTGTCTTTTCAAAAGCAAAAGTAAGTCAATTTCTAGCTTATGTATGTCTTACAGTTTCTTATTTTGGATTAAAAAAATTTTCTTTTCTTGTAGCCATCTGTATTAGCTTTGTGCCTTCTCAATTTGGAAGCAGAAACTTTGAAATCCGTTGAATTACTGGAAATTCTCTTGCTAGTTAAAAAACATTCCAAGGTAAATATCTTCAGTCCTTATTCTTTAAAGCACGTTTCTTTCATGTTTCATTTGTTTCTGTGGTGACTTAAACATTAATACTTTCTGGGGTTTTTTGTTTGTTTGTTTGTTTGTTTGTTTTTCTGTTTTTGGCCAGGGCTAAGTTTGAACCCGCCACCTCTGGCATATGGGGCCAGTGCCCCACTCCTTTGAGCCACAGGTGCCACCCTGGGGGTTTTAACTTTTACACCAGTTTTCTTTTTTTTATCTCAAGTGTTAAAGTTCTCAACATGCAGCTTTGCCGCAGACAATATTAATTTAGAAGGGAGTGTGGTCACTCAGTCCAGCTTCTTTCTGCATGTCGGGGTCCTTTCTGCAGTATTCATACCTTTCTGATGTTTTTGTTATGTGGATACCTTGTATAATGCTTAAGTCAGGGCGTTTGGTGTGCCTGTCACCAAAATAGTATTCATTGTACTGGGAAATCATTTTGGAGTAGGCTTACAGATAGAAAGTCTAGGTGATAGTCGCAAGCCAGAGTAAGGCTGTCAGACTCGAACTGTGGTTTTGGAAGCCGAGCATGGAAATGAGGCAAGGAGACATGAATGACTAAAATTCGGACCTAATGGCAGAGAGAATATTGGCATAATTGGCAAGAAATTTGGGAGAAGTTAATTTTAGGTGCTTGTATCCAGGTAGGTAGGTGTCCTAGCAAGCATTTGGTTGTCTGGAATAAAATCTCAGAAAATAAACCACAGTTAGAGATTGAGATTTGGAATTTCTCAAAAAAAAAGCAATGATTGAAACTGTAAAAACCTGTGCAATCTTTGGGGTAGGAGTCAATTGAAGCTCCTTCCTCCAGTAGGAGCCAAGTGAAGTGAAGTTCTTCCCTATGGTAAAGAACACTGTCAGATTGGAAAGAGGTTTTAAGAAGGTTTGGTCAAGAGTATTGGATTTTGGCTCGGCGCCTGTAGCTCAACCAGCTAAGGCGCCAGCCACGTACACCTAAGGTGGCGGGTTCGAATCCCCAGCCCGGACCCGCCAAACAACAATGACGGCTGCAACCAAAAAAAAAAAAAATAGCCGGGCGTTGTGGCGGGCGCCTGTGGTCCCAGCTACTCAGGAGGTGGAGGCAGGAGATTCACTTGAGCCCAGGAGTTGG
>CAUYTI010033550.1:0-17405 GCA_963575145.1 Galago senegalensis
GCCTGTGGTCCCAGCTACTTGGGAGGCTGAGGCAGGAGACTTGCTTGAGCCCAGGAGTTGGAGGTTGCTGTGAGCAGTGAAGCCATGGCACTCTACCCAGGGGGACAGCTTGAGGCTCTGTCTCAAAAAAAAAAAAAAAAAAAAAGAAGCAGCAGTGTAGTGGAAATAAACAGACCAGGTTAAAACTCTGACTTTTTATTAGGCATGGTGGCTCATGCCTGTAATCCTAGCACTCTGGGAGGCCCTGGTGGGCAGACTGCCTGATCTCATTAGTTCGAGATCAGCCTGAGCTAGAGCGACACCCTGCCTCTAAAAACAGCTGGGTGTTGTGGCGGGCACCGGTAATCCCAGCTACTTGGGAGGTTGAGGCAAGAGAATTGCTTGAGTCCAGGAGTCTGAGGTTGCTTTGAGCTGTTTGCCATACACTCTCCCAGGGGCAACAAAGTAAGACTCTGTCTCAAAAAAAAAAAAAAAATCTGACTTTTTTCAGTTATCTGTTGCATGATCTAATGCAAATTACTTCCCTTTTCTGAAATCCTATATTTAGGGTCATAATAATAGCTTCCTAAGGCTGCTACAAAGATGAAGTATCATACTTTGGAACATAATAGGTGCCTGGTAAATGTTGAACAAGTAAATATTTGCCAACTAGAATCTGATAATTTCTTTTTTAACCAAAAGAAATCTTAGTGCATACCTCTCTATTTCAGGAATGAGAAAGCAAAGTTCAGAGAAAAAGTGAAATTTGAGGGGTTTTTTTGGGGGGGGTCATTAATTTAATATACATTTATTAAGCACTGAGTATGTGTTAGGCACTGAAGATATGATAATTAGTTACATTTAGTCACTACTCTGAAGGAGTAAGTAATGATAGACGTTTCAAAAGTACTATACCAAGCTATAGCTGATATCATAGAATAATCTATTGCTGTGCTATCCAATATGGTAGCCACCAGAAGCATGTGGCTAAATTAAGTGAAAATTAATTAAAGTTAAATAAAATTAAAATCAACTACACTAACCACTTTTCAAGTGCTCAGTAACCACAGGGAGCCAGTAGTAGCAAGTATTGAACTTTTCCATCATTGCAGAAAGTTCTATTGAACAGTGCTGCTTTAGACCTTCACCCAGAATAACATTCATACATGTATACACCTCAAATTCATACAAATTCAAGGTGTTTTCACCTTGATCTGAAAGCCCTTTGTAATATATGCAAGAGAAAAATGGCGGGCATTGCTAACCAAAATGAAAATCAGAGATAAGAGTTTTTTATTACAATATGGACTCCAAATTCAAGAAAATTTTATCTTAGAAATCATTCTGGCTGAGCTGCCTATAGTAGAATAGTGAGCAACTTGTTCATCTCAACAGGGATGGGCTCAGTTTCCTGTGCCTCCTGGACAGCCCTGTGGTTGTCTGGGCCCCCTGGCCACATGCTGATGTGTGCACACTTCAGACAGGGAGAGGTCCTCACGGCTTCCCTGAGATTTCAGTGAAAGTAGATCACTTCTCTCATTTACTTGCAGTCTCTGTAACTAGGGATGTCATGTTAAATGTATAGCTTTCACTTCTAGTAAGCTATATTCCCTTAACAATCACTTGACTGGATGCTTTCTATGTCCCAGGGCCTGGGCTGTGTATGAAGTGGATTAAGACAAAAAGTTTGTAATCTAACCAAGGAAACATTCATGAAGCCAGCTAGTCATAATAACCAAAGCAGAATGAAATAAGAAATGTAATGGGAAAAGCACTGGGAAATTCAGAAAAAGGAAAGATTAAAATTCAACTGAGGGGACTAGGGAATCCTTGATAAGGGAGATGGCTTTGGGGCACAGCCTCAAAGGATCTGTTGGAACAGAATAGCATGGAATGTGCTATCTTAGGGAAATGTTCCACATTCAAGTTCTTCAAGTCTGAAATTCTCCCCCTGCACCAGCTGGGGCAGCTCTCACTCATTCTGTCCCACTGAACCTGCTCTGTCTTCCTGGAGACTTTCAGGCTCTGAACCCCATCCTAGTTTTATGGTCCTTCACGCACTTCTAGGTGAGACTCCATGATCAGTGTTTCCAACCAGATTTTGTCAGCACTGCCTTGTCCTCTGGCTTTTGTAGTTATCTGTCTTGCCAATCTCCAAACTTGCTTTAATGAAATCAAGGGTATTCACTGAGTGTGAGGTCTCTCCACAGCCCTCCAGTTTAACTCAACATTTCTGTGTCTTCCTCAATTCCCTCTTCCACCCCAGTCCTCTGGGGAGGGGTATTTTTTCCAGTACCTCTTTATCTCATTCTTTCCCTCCTCTCCGAGGCCTTGTCTCCTCTTTCGTACCTCCAGTTTTCCTAGCCTACAAATGGCTCTTTCCTTAGCAGCAGATCCAGAATTTGTTGGGCCGAAGCTTATTCAGTCTTGGGGGTTCTTTTCAAGAAAAAGAATACAAAATTACAAACACCTAATTAGGAACAAGAGTTAATCAATCTTTACCCAGCAAGGGCCTGTGTAAGTGTCAGGGGCCTGAACTTAACTCATAGTAGGTCTACCTCTGTCTGTCCTATAATAAAAACCCAATCCAACCCCAAAGCTTCCTTTTGCTTTGCTAACCTTGTTCCATTTCTCTATCCCATCACTCTGAAAACTTTTCAAGGAAGGAGTCTGTGTACACTCTGCTCACTTCCACATCATTCTGACCCTAGGCTTACTATTCTATCACAATGATTTTCTTTAAAACACCAATGACCTCCTAATCCCTAAAGCCCATGGCATGTTCTTGATCCTGAATATTTTTTTGTCCTTTCCACAAATAATTTGACACATGGGTCATCCTCTGACATGTTAAAATGACTCCTTTCCCTCTCATCCCTCCATGGTGAGCCTTCCTCGGGGTCCCTTCAACAGCCCAGACTGTCTTCCCTGGCTTCCACGATCACCTCGGTGTGGCCAATCCAGTTATATATCCTTTGTCCTGACTTATACACTTCCAGCCTAAAACACACATTCTTTGCCCAAAGTCCCATCAGTACATCAAGTTCAATATCGTTTCCTGGCTGTGTCAATGGGCTCACTCCCTCCCAGATATCCACTCTAGGAATTTCAGTGTTAACTCTCTCTCAGTCCCCTCATCATCTCTAAGATCTAGCTGTTCTACCTCAGCAATGTTGCTAGAATCAGTGTGGTCCTTTCTACTCCCACTGCTACTTCTGTATTGACTTGGACTGATCCAAAGCCATTTAGTACAGCAGTTCTCAACCTGTCGATCATGACCCACAGGGACTGTATTAAAGGGCCGCAGCATTAGGAAGGTTGAGAACCACTGATTTAGTATTCGGAGCTGGGGAGCCTCAGAGCTGGGTGTGACTTACCTCACTGAATTAATGGCAGGCCAGATCTAGAATCCAAGTTTCTTGCTTTTTCTTGGTGGTAACTTCATGCTTTAAAACCCACTACAATCCATTTTGTATGCTAAATCCAGATTAATTTTCTTAAAAGAATGACTCTCACTAAATCAAACTATGATAGTTCCTGGCATGGTAGTTCAGAGCTCCAAAATCTGGTCACAAATAACATCTCCAATTCCTCTTTCCTTTGGCCCTTGCTGTACTGTATAATGCATGGGCTCTTGGATGTCCTTTGAATATGGCTACACTTTCACACAAGTGCTGTCTGGAATGAATTTCTTCCTTCCCTGATAGTTCAGTAGTTTGGACTTCATATCACGTTGATGTATTCTCTTTACTTAATGTCCCTATTAGACATTGTGGAGACCCTCCAACAGCCAGTCCACTCCTGATGATTGGAATCCAAGGACATGTGAATGGTTTATGGTGGGCAGGGGACACATTTCTGGCCAATGACACATGAGGGAAGTCTGCTGGGAAGATTCTTGGAAATGTTCCCATGTCTTAAGGAGCCATGGAAGAAAATGTCCTTTCTGCATCTGGATATTGGTCACCTTGCTGTCAACCTGACAAAGCAGATGGAAAGAATCTGAGCTCTTGAAAATGTACTAAGGCTCAAATCAACCAACCCTGGACCCTGTCCTGCCTTTAGATATCCCATAATGAAAAGTAATACATTTCCTTATTGTCCAAGCCTCGTTAAACCAATTTTCTATTATTTGCAGCCAAAGTTTTGTTTTCTATGCTAAATATTAAGCTTCTTGAATTGGGGGACTATATCTATGAATCCTTTTGGCCTTTTCAGGGCTTAGCATGCAGAGATGTTTAAAAATGTTAGCAAAAATAATATTTGTATATGATTTCTGAGATATAACTAGTAAAAAGCACTTAGCACTTAACAATTTAGAAAGTTCTTTATTTTCTCATGGCAATTTAGAGATAACAAAATAAAGCCTAGATAGATTAAATAACTCATTAGGTTATTTACTTCTCCAAGTCATACCAAGTTCCTCTTTTTCTCCAATCTTTGTCTGGGACTGTCATGCCTGTTAGGGTCCCAAGAGTACTGGTGACTGAAGGAAAATTAAAGTAACACCCACTCCTGTGCCTAACCCAGCAATAATGCCAATATATGATAGCATCCTAGTTATTTCTAGATTCAGAGTCCAGGACTGGAACCCACTCTCCTCCCAGTCCCCGTGTATTAGCAGGGCCCTGAATCTCCGTAAGTACAAAATTTTATATGCAGGAAGAGTTTCCCTGGAAGATGGACTATGGCTTTTTATGTTCTCAAAGGCGTCCATTAACTCCCCTGAAGTCTAAGAAACACTATAACATGAAAAATATCTCAGAAGGAAACGGGAATAAAAACTTTAAAAATATTCCTTATTCAATGGACTTAATGTCCCATTTTGCTCCCATTTTGTTCTGTTCTGTATTTTTGTCACCTAAGGGAACCAGTTGATCAAGGACCTTTTGTAGATCATGAAGCAGGAGACGTTTAGGCACTAGGGCTGGTATTTCTAGGTAAGACTGACTTAAAAAGAAGATGCAGCGTCCCTTGTTGAAAACTTAAGAATTTCAAAATGGCAATAGCAGGGCTTTAAACCATGCTCAGGGACCCTCTAAGCTAGGAGCCCTGTGCCCAGGAAGCTGGTCCTGCATATTTTTGCTTAACCAATTATGTTGTATTTTTTGCTTTTTTTTTTTTTTTAAATTGAGAGAGAATCTCACTATGTCACCCTGGGTAGAGTGCTGTGATGTCACAGCTCACAGCAACCTCAAACTCTTGCGGGCACGCCAGGCCATTTTTTGGTTGTAGTTGTCATTGTTTGGCAGGCCTGGGCTGTATTTGAACCCTCCAGCGCTGGTGTATGTAGCTGGCGCCCTATCTGCTGAGCTACAGGTGCCAAGCCTACATTGTATTTTTTGGACTGCTAGGTAGTCTTTCATTTTGGAGGCACCTAGAATGTGCCAGGGACTGTGTTAACTGTTGGGGATTGCAAATAATGGCAAGGATTCAACTCATAATATTGGGTGTCTACTATATGACAGGTCCTGTTCTAGGCCCTGGGGATAAAGCTCTGAATAAGACCTCCGTATTGGACAGTGACAATGGATACATCAATACAGAATACTGGATAATGAATGTGCTGAGCAAAAAGCATAGCATGATGTGATACTGGGTGCTTGGTGCCTATTTTAAATTGGGTGGTTAGGAAGGCCCTCTTTGAGATGACATTTGAGCTAAGACCTTTATGAAAATAGGGGCCAGCCTTGCCTCTATAGGGAGTGCAGAGGGTTATCTGAAGCCTGGAAAATTGGGCAAAAAAGGTCAAGACAGAGAAGAGGGAGAGGGAGAGACACCATATATATGGTGAATATACGTGTATAGCACAAAGAACACAGCGGTTAAGGGAAGGATGAAATCTTGGGACATAGGAGGGAGCAGTCAGCCGGGGCCAAATCACCTTCTATGGTAAATAGATTGAGAGCTGAGGCAGCAGCGAGTGCTTGCTGGGAACCCAGGCTAGAGAAGTGTGGCTCAGACTAGAGCGAGTAGCAGAGATGATAGGCGGGCCGGTTTCGGTCCCCAATGCCGCCCGCGGCCCGCACCCTGCCTTCTCCCACCGCGGCTCAGCCTGGGTCAGGCGAGGGGGTGGCCCGCGGAGGAGCCGCCCCCAGGGGCCGGCGCAATAGGCCGCGCACGTGTCTGGTTCCCGTCCGGGGGCGGGGGCGCGCGGGGGTCTCCGGATCCTCCGGGTGTTCTGGGACCCGGGCGCCAGCTGGCCCCAAGCCTCCAGTCCGCTGGGGAGAGGAGCTGAGCAGATGGGCCGGGCTGAAGGGGGCTGGGTCACGACGAGGAGGGGGCGGCCGGGCGCGCGCGCGCGCCACGTGCACGCGCCGGCACGGGGGCGCGCGGGGTGCGCCGGGATGGGGAGGGGATGGGGGCGGAGTGGGGGCAGCCCTTTCCCAGGCGGTAGCGGGGGCGGCGTCGCAGTTACCCTTTTAAGCCGGCGGGCCGCCGCCTCCTGCCGGTGGAGTCGGTTACAAAGGGAGCGGCCGCCTAGGCCACTGCACTGCTGCCCGCCGAGGCCTCCGTGCCCCTCGCCATTTTTCAGCCGCGCGCCGACGCGGGTCGCAGCGGCGGGGAGAGGCGGAGCCGCGAGAGCGCGGCCCGGGCCGGCCCCGCGGGGCGGTCGCGGCCGTGACGGCGGCTCCGGGCCGGGCTCCCCTTCCGCACCCCTCCTGCTGGAGATGAGGGGAAGATGTCCGTGTCAGGGCTCAAGGCCGAGCTGAAGTTCCTGGCGTCCATCTTCGACAAGAACCACGAGCGATTCCGCATCGTCAGCTGGAAGCTGGACGAGCTGCATTGCCAGTTCCTGGTGCCTCCGCCGGCGTCGCCAGGCGGCCCCCGCTCGCCGCCGCCGCCGCTCACACTCCACTGCAACATCACGGTGAGGCGCCCGGCCGCAGCCCCGGCGGGCGGGGGCGGAAAGGGGGCGCCCTGAGTCCGGGACAAAGGGGAGCCTGCCCCGGAGGGCCCCCGCTCCCCGGGCGGGGCCGGCCCGCCCCTTTCCCGGCTCGTGGCCCGCCCCAGGCCCCGCTGGGACTGCGCGAGGCTTGGGTGGGAGGAGGTGGAGGACGCGTCTCTCCGGCTCTTCGCGCGAGGCTGGCTTTGGGGCTGTGGGTCCCTCTCGGCCCCCGTCGCCGCGTCCCAGGGTGGGAGACCGCCGTGGCCCCAGCCTCTCCAGGTCGCCATGGCCGCCCGCTGCCGCCTCGCGGCTAGGCGCGTCGTGTCCGGCTGTTTGAGCCTGGGCGGGGAAGGCAAAAAGCCTTTAAGTTGCTTTTTTTCTTTTTCTTTCTTTCTTTCTTTTTTTTTCTTTTTGCTTTTTTCTCCCCTACCTTTTAAGTTTTAAACGCCTCATTCCTCTTTAGTCAGGTTTCCCTCCTTGCCTGTTGTTGAACCAGTTCTTTTTAGGTTTAAGGACAAACTAACATTGAAAACGCACTCATTTAAGGAAAAAAAAGTTTCCAGTGCAGTCTCTAGTGCTGTATGATTTATCCCTTTTCCGCGCTGAAGTGTTTCTGAAAGGCGTATCGTACCTTCCATGTGGCAGGTGGTGTCACGGGTCTAGGTTATGTTGCCCCTCCTGTGTGTAAGCCCTGAAAATTGATAAGTGAAAGGAGATACGGGCCCAAGTCCGCTGCCCAGGAAGGCCATTTATATCACAAAGCTGGAAAAGCACTTTAAAAGCTCACTTTAATTTAAGCAGGAAACCTTATTAGAAACCTTAGTCTTAGTAAATTAATTGCAGCGTTACATAAGATTCTCCATAAAAGTGCATAATGAGGCTGTTTCTTGTGAAATTGCAGAATATACTTTTTATTATAACAGGAGTCAAGGTGGTAGTTTCATGTTCCTCTTTACATAGGGTTAAAACCAACTCTGTTGTTTGTAACTCTCTGTAGTGGGTACTACAGTGTGGCCAGGAGTTTGCAAAAGCCTTGACTGAGTTATGATAATTGATCTATAATGGTTACCAGAGTATCTGGGGAAAAGGTGTGTATTGCCAACAAAATAACAGCCAAAAAAAAAAACACCCCACGGTACAATCGAATGCTGTACTGAGGAGAGAATTTATTGAACATCTGAGTGTTCTGTTCTGGGCACTGGTGTTGCAAAACCGCCACAGTCTTTGCTTTCAGAAGTCAGTCTTCTTGGAAGAGTTTATACAACAAAGTATGATAGCTACTGTGTTATCATTATGAAAGCCAAAAGGAGCAACTACTTTTGACTGGGAGGTGGGCTTTAAAGAAGGTTTTGTGGCCAGTGGAGTTGGGCTTCCACAGGTGAGTACAATGTTGGAAGGCCGGTGGAAGCGCATTTTAGGCAGAAGAAACTCTACCCTCCAAAAAAGACCAAAGTTTGAGAAAGTGGTTTGTTTAGGAGTAGACAATTTATGCTTAGACTTGAAGCCCAAGATAGAAGCTGGTGAAGAGTTTCCAAGAATGAAAATAAAAAGTAGCAGTGAGCATGAAGTAGGTAATATTATAATAAGGAGACTGGCCTTATTATTAAGGTTGGAGGGTGATGATTCTAGTAGAAGTTGAAGTATGGCCAGGAAAAGGTAGGGCTAGTTTGAATGATGGGAGACCAAACTTGTAGGTTGTAGGGAGTCACTGAGTTACTCAGATAGTTGGGAAAATGTGTCTGCCATCCAGTGCTAGATGTGGTTCTCTAAAGTGGGTGGCATCAGGAAGTGTATGTGTGGTTTGGGGGTTGGGTTATCCTAGTGGGGTTGCGGGGCACGTTGCTGTGTTGGCAGGGGTATAGGGATGTTTTGTAACATTCAGGCAATTTGCCACCGCAAAGAATTATCCCACCTAAAATGCCAGCAGTACACTGTTGAGAACCATATTGGAGGCTGATAAGAGTCTGCTGCAGACAAGATAATGAGTGATGCCTTGGATTAGGTAGTGGCAACAGAAATGGAGCAAGAAGTGAATTTTATACTTTGGGGAAAAGGAAGATTTGGTGAGGACAAGGCCACTAGCAGGAACTATTAAAATTGAAATGCTAATGAATTGTGATAGATGTTATTAGAAAATAATTATGGTAGATGCTCCAATGAATGTGTGTTAACTTTTATATTATGTAAAAACATTAAACATAGAAAAGTCAAATGGTGTAGATAACAGTTCCCAACCTTTTTGGTCTTTCATGGAAGACCAGTTTTACACAGGATGGGGGAGTAGGGTGGGAGTGGGGCATTAGGTTCTCATAAGGAACACATATCCTAGATCCCTTGAATGTAGTTTACAGAAATGTTCACACCCCTGTGAGAATCTAACACTGCGCCCAGTATGATAGGAGGTAGAGCTCAGGCAGTGATGCCTGTGATGGGGGAGCATCTGTAAATACTAATGAAGCTTTGCTTGCTCACCCACCCTCCACTTCCTGCTGTGCAGCCCAGTTCCTAACAGGCCACAGACAGATACCAGAGTTGGGGATCACAGGTGTAGATAACCTCCATGTACCCACCCTCAACAGTTTTAATAAACTTTTGGCTAATCTTGTTTCATCTGTACTTTTTTTTAAATAGCAAATTGTAGATGATTTAAGTAAATTCCAGACATACTACTTTATCTGTAAATTTTCAGGATGTGTTCTAGAAGATAATGATTCTTTTAAATATGGATGAGTGTTTTGATAAAATCCACATGGCTTGTTCATGTTGATACCATGTACTTAGAAAGAAGAGCAAGGCAAAGTACAGTTGCATTTCAGATGGCAGGAGCTGTTTACTGGGTTTGTGATTTGTTATTCTCTAAAAAGTTATAACTCTTCTTTTAAAAAAAAGCCTGGCATCCCAGCACTTTGGGAGGCTGAGGTGGGAGGAGTGCTTGAGTCTAGGAGTTTGAGATTACAGTGAGCTAGATTTTGCCACTGAATTCAGCCTAGGTGACAGAGTAAGAGAACCTGTTGGGTCAGGGACTGTGGGGAAGGTAATAAGTTTGACCCATTCTTTAACTTTTCCTTTTTAGACTACTCAGGTATTTATTTAGCTCCTCTACCTGGTGGGCCATGTGTTCTTCATGTCCACCAAGAAGCATCCTTATGCAGCTTCTGTCATATTTGAGTGAATAAGTACTTGTCCTTTGTAACATGCATGTTAGTTAGTTTCTGAATAATGCCCTAAAGACACTGTGTCCCCTTTTTCTTTCAGGCTTCTGTATCAGCTGTTGTTCCCATGAGGAATGTGCCTCCAACTTCTCTAACCCTTACCAGACCCAGCCTATCTTTTCAAATCTGACTATCCCTCAAGGCCTTTCTGGGTCATACTTAGTCCATGCTGATATTTCCCCTTGCTCCCTTTAGTCCTTACTATTCTGTCTTGGTTATGTTTTTTATACTGTATTCTATTACAGTTTGGGGTGTTTAAGCCTTTTTTTTTTTTTTTAGTTAAATTTTTTTTTTGTAGAGATGGAGTCTCACTGTGTTACCCCCAGGCTACTCTCACTCCTGATCTCAAGTGATCTTCCTGTCTTGGTGTCTCAAAGTCTTAGAATTAGAGGTGTGAGCTACTACATCTAGCCTTATATCTTTTTTATTTTTATTTGCTTTTATTATTTTTATTTTTTAATTTTTGTTATATTTATTATGTTTTTTAGCCTTATGTCTTTTTTAAAATGTTTTTTTTTATGGCAGCAAGGGAGAAAATTTTCATTCACCTTCTACTCAGTAAATGCTCAGTAAATATTTGTTTTACTGACTGTATGGCCTCATTCTAGCTGTATTCTATTTTGAACAGAAATCTTAACTACCTGTGGGTTTGCTACCAAGAGGTTGTAAAAATTGCAGAGATAATACCAAGAATATTCATGGACAGTACAAAAAGGTCATTGAAGGCTTATAGGAAATCTGTACATTGACTTCATATGAAAGACAGTGTAAGAAATGGGAAAAAAAACCCATCCAAACATAGATGTCTTACTCTCTAAGCCAAGGGAATTGAGCTAATTTCCCCTCAGTTTAATCACAAATTTGCCCTGATCTTAAATATGAAGGGAAAAGAATGCTTTTTTAAAATCTGAAGGAGTTCTTTTTATTGTCTTCTGTGAAGTTATAATACTTCAAGCTATACAACTTAAGTACGGTTTTATTATTTTTAGTAAACAGTGAAATTGCCAGTGAGTGCTAACATCCAGTTGTTATGATCACGCCTAAAAGCAAAACACCTTGTTTTAATGACCTGTGCAGCCTTATTGGAAGCTAGTATGTAGCTTTCTTTTAGTCCTTTTGAAGTATTTTACCTAACTTGACAACTCCATTTACTCCCTTTATGGACTTCTTGGCATATGGGAACTCTTGGTAGAGAATTGCAATGTTAGAGCAAAAAATCTAAAGTAAATTACCTGGTAAACAGATGAAACTTCATTTTTTATGTTATTTGTATAGCATAAATCATTCCTTTTCTGCATGAGTGCCTGTTTGCTAGGCTACTTTTGGTGGAACTTTTTTTTGGTGAGCTAATTAAATTCCTGTTCATCATTGCCAGAAAGTTCCTTTTCCCAGCAGCAAGATACTAAATTTAAAGATGTTGGAACTCTGAATCTAGGAGAAAGAGAGAGGTTTAGCTTTTACTTAGTAGTTAGGACTTGAAGCAAACCACTTCTATTATGTTTCTGTATAAAATAGGTAATACTTTTTGCCCTGCAAGAGACCATATAGGAAAACTCTTTGGCAACCATTCTGCTGTGTACAAATAGAATAGTGGTGGGGTCATTTGTGGCTGAATAACACATTATTTTGAAAATGCTTTTCATGGGAAATGAGGCAGTGCTCTTAACTTCATTTTTCTAGTCTTTACTTTGATAAAAAGTAGTCCAGACAAAGTTGTACAAGGAAATAATGAACAAATCTTGACTGAGGAACTGAAGACCTTTTCTTTGGTTTGCCCTCATGGGACAGATTATTTTCCCAAACTGAACATATGGAGAAACATTTGGAAATATCACAACTGTCATGGCAAACACCTAAGTAGTACTTTCAGTCTGAAAGAAATCATTGTTTTCATTTATCTGGCTAGTTTATAATGTCAAAATCCTAGTGCTTATCTATCTTGCCGCAGGGTCCCCATTTTTATGCCGTTCCTTGAAAGGAACAAATATATGAAGAGGACCCTTAGGCTTCTCTTTGGTGAATGGTATATCCCTTAATAACTTTTTTGGGGGGTGAGATGGGGGGGTCAATCTTAGATGGAAAAAGGTAGGGTAGTAAGGTGAATGAATGTCAGCTCATTGAGGAGTGGGCAAATGAATTGCAAACCATAAAGCATTCCTGGAGAGCCAGAGTGATAAAGGATGGGTCCTTTTTCCCCAAGTCCTTTCTAACAGTGTTAAGTGATTTCTTCTAGATCAGTGGTTCTCTACCTTCCTAATGCCACAGCGCTGTAATACAATTCCTGTGGGTCACAACCCACACGTTGAGAACCACTGTTCTAGATCAGGGGTCCTCATACTTTTTAAACAGGAGGCCAGTTCACTGTCCCTCAGGCCATTGGAGGGCCGGACTGTGGGCCCTGGGATGAATCGGCTGCTAAGCAGGACAGGCAGTGGTGGCAAAAACACCTGTAGTTTGAGGACGCCTGTTCTAGATGATCATTCTGAGACTCAGAACCAAAGAAACTATCCAGTGGGTTTCTGCAGCTCAGGTGGTTCAAATCCTCAAATCCTCTTTAGCACCTTTGTTTTCTCTGCCTCAGTTCACTTAGAGTGATGTTCTGAGTAGCTGTAATTTGTTGCCTGTGTTTGGATACTTAAGCATTTTTTTAAATCATGGGGTACATGTATGCATTTTTCTTTAACCAAGTGTTAATACTTTTACTCAAATTGTGTGGGTTCTGGGTTAGATACTTGATTGTTTACTTATAAAATGATTAGCAGGGAATAGCATATAGTTCTGTATATACATTTTTAGTGATTTTTAATATGGTCAGAGCACTTAGAATTTTATTAAGGTAGTATATAGTAATTTTGCCAGTTTACTTCATTCTTCATGCCCATTTATTGAACAGCAAAGTGTGAAAATATTGTTCTATAATTGGTCTCTAGAATTAACAACTGCTGTGTCTCTGAACCTTCAACAAGAAGTATGCACAAAAATTTCCAAATTACGAAATCCCTGGAGATAGCTGTGTCCTACCATTTGGAAAGACAGTAAAACTGAGCATTCTGTCAAGCAGTTTTGCTGGCTGATGCTTGAGAGAGAGCCACACATTGGTCTCTTAGTGGATTTATGTAGAAAAATATAGAAATTTATTTTTAAGCCGTCACAGGCAAAGAAGTTGGCTTGATGAACTTTGAGCTTTGTTGCCCCATGTTAGGACAAGTTTATGGTGGGAATGGTGAACTTGTTTGAAGTTGTCTGTTTACAGTAACCTTTATGTTGGCTGTCATGGACAACTTCATCCTGCAAGCCTTAAAATCATTGTTAAACTAATAGTAGAATGGAGTAGAAACAAAGGACCTAAATAATTAGATGCTTGGACAATTTTTTTGTATGTACTTAAGTCTTTAAAATTTTCAAAACTGTGGTTTTTAAAAAAAGAGCTGTGTTAGAAGCAAACATCCTGTTAAGGAAAACTGCCTGACTCCTATTGGGATTTTTGAGCATCATTTAATGTTTAAAAATTGGCATATTAACAGGTCATTTAAAAAAGCCAAAGTAAGAAAACTATCTTTTCAAGATAGATACAAAGCTCAGTTAACCTTATAAAAATCACAAAACTTGAAATGTGTGAAAGATTGAAAATAGTAATATATGGGTTTAAGAATTGGCCATCTTAAATCTTTCAAAATACTGTAGATTGTCTTTTAAATATTACAGTGAACAAACCTGAACATGAAGAGTTTGTGAAGATTACGTTTCCAGGGGTAGTGGTAGAAATATATAATATAGAACACAAGACATTCTTATGTAAGGAATTTAGAAATCTGTAAGGAGAACTGAAGAAAAAAATCACCTGTCATCTTACCACTCAGAAGATACCACTCTCAATTTGGGTATATATCTTTTAGCTATCTTTTTCTCTTACACTTATATTTACTCCCTCCCTCTTCTTAAAAGATCAGATTATTTTGTAATCTTTCTTACTGCACAATATTGTAGATTTGTGTCATTAGCACACTGTCATGTACAGTGGCTCCAGTTGTTGTATGAGTGTACTATCTAGTCAGTCTTGTCTCCTAGTACTGCACATATAAATGTGTTTGGGTTTTTTTTCTGTCATAAATAATGCTTTGAACATTAATAGCTAGAGCTAATTACTTGTGAATGTTCTTTGAAACCTTCCTAGAAGTGGTGACTTTAATTTCTTATTGCTGAATTGGTTTCTAGAAATTATATTGTATAGGAATTGTTTTTTCCTTCTAGGTACCAGCTTTTATCAGATTGGAAAAAATGTTAACAAGTGTGCAGTGAAGTGGGTGTTCTCATAGCCATGCCAGGATGTATACTTTTTATGACTTTTTAGAAAGTGATTTGTCTCCATATACTCGCCCTAGGCCTTATGTATATTGACTACCCCAGATAGGCCAACATTGTCCCTGAGGCTCCAGGTCTCTCAGAAAGAGAGCTCTCTAGCCTCAAGAAAGGCCCTGAATTTTCCTGGCTTAGTCCACTTGATAGATAAGGTGGAGTGGGCTGTCCAGTCTTTTGGTCAAGTGTTAATGTCATGGGAGGGAAGGAAAAAGATGGGATGGAGGTAGCAAAACTAGTCCCAGTGGAGCTACAAAGGTTAGTAAAGAATGGTAAAAGGATGTTTCTTCCAAGGAAGAAATTCTAGTTGAGTGGAGAAGATAGAGGGAAAGGCAGCAGTTCTCAAAGGTTTTGAAGTCAGGGTTCCTTTACACTCATAATATATTGAGGCTTCAAGGAGCCTTTGTTTATATAGGTTTTATCTGTTGATATTTATCATTAGAAATATTTAGAACATTCATTAAAAAACTTACTACATATATTATTATAAATGGCTTTATGAAGAGTAACCATATTTTCTAAAGTAAAAGAATTCAGTGAGATAGTAGCACAGTCTTAAAATTTTTTGCAGATCTCTTTGATATCTGGTCTGTCATCTACTGCATTCAATTTGTTTTGTGTTTTTTGGTTGAAATAATGTAAACAAAATCCAGTCTCCCAGATATCTGGTTCAAAAAAAGGAATATTTTAATAGCTGTTTTCGATAATTGTGGATATTCTTTGATACTCCATTAAAACCTAGTCTGTCTGCAACTTTGAATGAATCTTTTCCCCTTTGGAAAATACTGGTTCACTGAGACCTAAATGTTCATACATTTTTATTATACAATATCAAAACATAATTCATATTGCCCTCAATCTTATGAGAACACTCTTGGGAAGATGTCTAGTTCATGGTGGTGGGTACAAGTTTTCAAACATTCTAACTGCTCAAAAGCTTGAATTTTATTGGCGATTGGCACGGTCCTTTGTTTTCCTTGAAATGACAAGATTCTCTTCATTCATTGTTGAGGGAACATCTGCCAGAAATCCAAGTTGGAATAACCATTGTTTGTCATTCATTTTTGAGGGTAATAATGTTGCTCCATTGAGGTGGTTAGTTCACCTCAAGTCAGTCACATAAGTGCTTTTTCTCAGGTAGTCTGTAAGAGTGCTCAGGTATACATCACATTTCATCATTGGCAATAAATATCCCAGGATCATGATTTAGTAAATTCATTTTTACTGGTTCATCATAGACATTATTAAGTGAAACTGATCTCTTTTTTCTTCTTCCTTTTAAACACCTCCAGTGCACAGAGGTGAAGAATACTGTGACTGCTGGTCTTGGTGTTACTGTCTTCACTGATGCTAAGCTACCAGCAGTTTCACCCATCATTGTATCTGCACCATTACTGCAAATGTCAGCATCTTAGTATTCTTCTTTTTCTTCTTCTTTTTTTTTTTTTTTTTGAGACACAGTCTCATTATGTCACCCTTGGTAGAGTGCTGTGGTGTCACAATTCACAGCAACCTCAAACTCTTGGGCTTAAGTGATACTCTTGCCATAGCCTCCCAAGTAGGTGGGACTACAGGTACCTGCCACAACACCCAGCTATTTTTTTGTTGCAGTTATCATTGTTCGTTTTAGCTGGCCTGGGCTGAGTTCGAACCTGCCAGCCTCAGTGTGTGTGAGCAGCGCCCTACCACTGAGCTGTGGGTGCCACCAACATCTTAGGATTCTTATAGAAATAGTTTAGACTTACTTTTATATTTTTCTACCTCCTTCCTCCCCTTTCCCTGTCTCCTACCTCTCCCCCCACTTGAATATACTTGTGTTTTTTTCTCCTGTGGGTATATAATTGTAGTAGTCTCAAAAAAAAAAAAAGAATACTAAGATGTTGACATTTGCAGTAATGGTGCATATTAGTATTGAGTATGTTGGATACTTGTTTTTCCACTCTTGTGATAACCTTACTAAGAAGAGTGTGCTTCAACTCCATCCAGGGAAATAGAAAAGATATAATATAAAGTCTCTCCTTTTTATGGCTGAATAGTACTCCACAGTATACAGATACCACAGTGTGTTAATCCATTTATGGGTTGATGGGCACTTGGGTTACTTCCATGTCTTGGCAGTTGTGAATTGAAATGCAATAAACTTTCCAGTGCAGATGTCCTTGTGATAAAATTATTTTTTTTCTTCTGGGTAAATACCTAGTAATGAGATTGTGGGATCAAGCAATACAGTTTGGACTTAGAGGGTTGAGGGCCCCCTTCGGGAACCATTTGAAAAAGGTACTCAGACCTATTATATGTCATATTTTCTCATGTTCAGAATTGAAAAACATGTCTGAGGTAGTAACAGAATTCAGTTAATGTTTCTTCAGTTCTCTTAATATGTTTCAGGCCATAGCAACAATGTATATTTTATTTTGCTTATGCAGAAGTTTACTAGACAACACTAATCTATAGAATGAAAATCCTAAATCTAGTTTTTTTTTCTTTTAAGGCTAAAGAAAATACAAAACTAAAACAGTAAAAATGATCTAGTTGGTATGTTCCCAAAGTAGGTTGAAGAGTGAAGAGGAAAATGTAATATTCAATAAATGGTTTTCTTGAGAAACAGTATTAATTCTGAAGACAGTTTACCTTTTAGCCTGCAAAGTGATTTGGGTCATAGTAAGAGAGAAGTGAGAATAGAAAAATAAACAGATCTACTAATACCTTTACTGATGTCCTACTTCAATACAATTTCTTTTTCTTAAAAGAATGTTTGGTAAAATGCCTTAAAAAACATTGTTTCTGTGGCTTCAGCTATATTACAATGAAGATTATAATTCTCTCTCTCTTTTTTTTTAATTAATTCAAAGCTGTGTACATTAATGCAGTCATGGGGTACAGTGTGCTGGTTTTATATACAATTTGAAATATTTTCACCAAACTGGTTAACATAGCCTTCATGGCATTTTCTTAGTTATTGTGTTAAG
>CAUYTI010033551.1:0-36532 GCA_963575145.1 Galago senegalensis
GGCGTTGTGGCGGGCGCCTGTGGTCCCAGCTACTTGGGAGGCGGAGGCAAGAGACTCGCTGGAGCCCAGGAGTTGGAGGTTGCTGTGAGCTGTAATGCCAGGGCACTCTACCCAGGGGGACAGCTTGAGGCTCTGTCTCAAAAAAAAAAAAAAATTGGATTAAAAGAAAATATATAAATATATTCAAATAAAGAATTTCTAAAAATCTCCCCCATAAATTCTGTCTTCCCAAGACGAAATCCCAACCGAGAGCTTTTCACTCCATTTCATAGTTTGCACAGACTGTGGCTCAGAGCCCCTATATGGACACAACCACCAACCCCAACAGTGTACACAGATCAGCAGTTATCGTAAGTGCTCCCAGAGTAAACGGGGTGAGGAGGTGGGGGGTAGGAAGTGTTCATTTCTAGACAGACACAGACCACCAAGCTCTGACCAGACAGCAGGAGGGAGGGAGACAGGAAGGTTTCAGATTCTCCCTCAGGCGGAGCCAACCCCCTGCTGATGACCTTGGACAAAGCCGCTGGCTCTTAGGGCTCAAGTTTCTCTTTGCACCACTTAGAGGCTCAGCCCACAGGCCCAGCATCCCACACCAGGAGCGCTGGCTCACAGCTCAGCTGCCGGCCTGCATCCTCTCTGGCCACACAGTCTGGTCAGTCCAGTTCTAAACAGCACAAAACTATGGCTTGTAAGGGCCTTTTGCCTGCAGGAGCAGAAACAAATGTGCCCATGGCAGCCATGTTCCCCTGACCTAAGAGCAACTGCCTTCCCAGGGCCATGAACACTCCTGGGCAGCAAGGGGAGGGCCACCTGTGCTCATGGCACATCTCGCTTCATGTGAAACTCAAGGGAAGGTGGCAACATCCACCAGGCCCCGAGGACACACTCCTGCCTGCAGATGGAGACACGGAAACACAGTTGCCCAGACAGGACTCCAGAGAAACAGAGCAAAGGAGCTCCCCATGTGCCACACAAGAGGTGCAAAACAAAGCTAGAGACAATTTGGTCGAATATTTAGCAATTCACTTTACAGGATGACCATGAAGTCTGAGAAACTTGGAAAAGAAGGACCAGGCTGCACGTCCGGCACTGTGAAGGGGCACAGAAGCCAGGCTGGGCGGCAGAGTCGAGAGCTCAAGGCGCTCTCTGCCCCTTCCACTTTCATTTTGCTACTTTTAAAGTAACATGATGAGCACAGAGAATGGAGAAATGCATAAAAAGGGACAACAAAATACCCGTCAGAATGTTGGCAAATCCCTGTCACCAAAAAGTCTTAAATCAGGGGTGGTGCCTGTGGCTCAGTGGGCAGGGCGCCAGCCCCATATACTGAGTGTGGTGGGTTCGAACCCGGCCCTGGCCAGCTAAAACAGCAAAAAGTCTTAAATCATAATTATGATCATAGATCCTTTAAAAAATATATTTTCTCTAACTCTCTAGAGAAGAGCATCCACTTAGCCCCTACATGCTTTCAAAAGTGCTCATGCAGGCTGGCACCTGTAGCACAGTGGTTACAGCGCCAGCTACATACACAGAGGCTGGAGGGTTTGAACCTAGCCCAGGCCTGCTAGGCAACAATGACAACTGTAACAAATAAAAGCTGGGCGTTGTGACAGGTTTCTGTACTCCCAGCTACTTGGAGGCTGAGGCAAGAGAATTGCTTACACCCAAGAATTTGAGGTTGCTGTGTGCTGTGACGCTACAGCACTCTACCAAGGGCAACATAGTGAGAGACTCTGTCTCCAAAAAAAAAAAAAAAAAAAAGGACTCATGTCTCAGCAGGAAGCAAGCACCCATTTGGGAGACGTGGAAAAGTTCCCATGTGGCTAGAACAGCCAGGAGCTAAGCCTGACCCAGTGTATCTCTGTGACATTACTGCCTCAGTTCTACTGCAGTCCAGGGACTCTCCACTGAAACTTAAATGCTTCTGGCCAGGCGTGGTGGTGCTCACCTGTGATCCCAGCACTCTGGGAGGCCAAGGTGGGTGGATTGCCTGAGCTCAGGAGTTTGAGACTAGCCTGAGCAAGAGCTAGACCTCGTCTCTACTGAAAACAGAAAAACTAGCCAGGCATTGTGGCAGGGGCCTTTAGTCCCAGGTACTCAGAAGGCTGAAGCAGGAGAATCACTTGAGCCCCAGGAGTTTGAGGTTGCTGTGAGCTGTGACACCACAGCATTCTACCCAGGGTGATTGAGATTCTGTCTCAAAAAAAAATTAAATAGGTCGGGTGCGGTGGTTCATGCCTATAATTCCAGCACTTGGGAGGCCAAGGTAGCTGGACTGCCTGAGGTCACAAGTTCCAAACCAGCCTGAGCTTAGAAAAGACCCCATCTCTAAAAAATAGGCAGGTGTTATGGTGGGTGTCTATAGTCCCAGCTACTCGGGAGGCTGAGGCAGGAGGATGGCTTGAACCCAAGAGTTTGAGGTTGCTGTGAGCTAAGACGCCACAGCACTCTAACAAGGGTAACAAAGTGAAACTGTCTCAAAAAAAAAAAAAATTAAATGCTTCTACCTAAAGGTTCACCTTCATTTCTGTAAAGTGAAAGAAAATGCCAAGACCGTATTATCTGGATGATTTTTAAGTTTAAGAATGTCCAAATTGGGCAGAGCATGTGGCTCAGCTAGTAGGGCGCCGGCCCCATATACCAAGGGTGGCAAGTTCAAACCCAGCCCCAGCAAAACTGCAATCAAAAAATAACCAGGTGTTGTGGCGGGCGCCTGTAGTCCCAGCTACTCGGGAGGCTGAGGCAAGAGAATTGCTTAAGCCCAGGCAAGAGAATTGCTTAAGCCCAGGAGTTGAAGGTTGCTATGAGCTATGTGACCCACGGCACTCTACCAAGGGCAAAAGTGAGACTCTTTCTCTACAAAAAAAAAAAAAGAATGTCCCAAATTATCTTTGGACAAGCCACCTTGGACAAGCCACCTACACAGGCCTGGAGAGCAGGAAGCAGACACCTGCTGTCCCCAGGCAGGTGCTGCACAAACTGCCCAGCCCCCACCAAGGTCAGTCTGCTCTGAGGGATGCCCGTGTCCTCCTCAGGAGAAATGTTTAATCACATTCTGGCCAGGGGTCACAGCACTAACCCCCCAACAAGACTTACGTCCCCTCCTCCCCAGAGATAAGCCCCTGCAGACTCAACTCTGCATTTCAGGACTGACAATACTCACCTCAGCTAAGCTACAGAAATACCTGTTTACCTGTTCACTTCACATTACAGAGGCAGTGGCAACTGAAAAGGCTGGTTTGGCTATGAAGCCCGCCCCTCACCTGTGCCCCCCAGCTCAAGGTGCAGCAGAATTTACCTTAGACATGCCACACAGACATGAACACATAGAGGGGCAGTAGGGGTGACCCCCTTAGGGACACCCAGCATGGGTTGTCCAAAGCTCAGGCCTTGTCCTGTCTCACAGCCATTGTGAGTGATGACTGCTCCCATGGCTGAGAAACACGGCTGACACGCCTGTAAGAAAGGATCTTCAGCTAGTAACATCCACAATGAAATAACCCAGGGTAGAATTTCGACCCCTTCCTCCCCACAGCTGCCCATGAATGATACCACCAGGGCTGGAGGCTGCCCCAGGACCAGCCAGGGTTCACTCACTGAGGGTCCAGATGGCCATGACCACAGAACAGATCAAAGGCGCTGACAGGGAACTTCCCTCTAATACAGAGGGGACTATCTGTGAACTACCCCCATGACAATGCATAAAACATCCATAAAATTGCCCCCACCTGTGGTCAGAATGCTAGAGCAGCCTATCCTAGACGTGCCTGACAAGTGTGTGCAGATGGTGAATTCTGCAGACTCAGCTGCCGTGGTCCCAGCAGGACATACCAGAGACTCGCACAAAGAAGCCAATAGTGGTGCCGTTTATGCAGGGCTGGGACCCACCACATGGCCACAGCCTTACCTGGGTCTCACCACAGGACGTGGCTTCAATGACATCCCCAGAGCTACCCTCAGGCACGTCCACAGGACACACACCCAACACGGTCACAACACAAGCCCAATCTGAGCAGGGAGCCAATAATGGGAATTGGTCACAACACTTAACTACGCAAAGCATCCCTGACCCATCGTGTTTCTCATTAAAAACAAATAAGGCAGCAGGGTGGGGGTGCAAAGTGGGCTGAGCTCAGTGAAGAAAGCACGAGAGGGAGGGGTGTGCTCCACAGGACATGGACACACCTGATGGGTGACCCATGACTAGCCAGCACGCTTAAGTCCTGCTGATGGTGTGGGTCCCAGATGTGAGTCCCTCCCCAGGACACAGAGCCCAGGCTGACCCTGCCTGAGGGACATTCTCTAGAACACTGCCCGAGATTCCCCCAAACTGCCCAGGTCCTCAAAAAGGGAAGAAACTGCATAGCCATAGGAGCCTATGGAGATGTGGATACCACATGCTATGTAGGATTCTGGGGTCCTGGGATAGGAAAGGCCACTGGGGAACAACCTTTGAAATCCTAACAACCTGGGCTGGGCAAGATGGCCATACCTGCAATCCCTGCATGTGGGAGGGTGAGGCGGGAGGACCACCTGCACCCAGGAGCTGTGACTGCACCACTGCACTCCATGCTGGGCGACAGAGTAAGGGAGAGAGAAATCCTAGCAGCATGGAGAGCCAAGGACAGTCAGACCCCAAATGAGGGTTTGCTTGGCCAAGGAGATGCACACTTGCTGGGTTTGGACAAACGGGTGCCCTGAGTCACTCATCAACCCCCCCTCGCCCCCAAGAAACCCATTCCTCTCTTTTTCCTGCCAAGACACAGCTTCTGATGTTTGTTTCACCCAAGTTTTTCCTGCACCTTACTGTGCTTCTATAAAGTTGAAGCCCCACCCCTGCTGCCAGCAAACCAATTGCAACTTCTCCCAGCAAAGCCCATAAGGTTGCCCCTCCCAGGGAGGGCAGAGAAGCTGAGCTGTGCAGGGTGGTATCCTCTAGCCATGGGGCAGGATGGCCCCTGCCACTTGCTGGTTTGAAGTGCAATAAATTCCCAAACCCTAAAAGTCAGCCAATGACTCCTTACCCTGGTTCCTACCTTCACACTTGGCAGCTGCATGCCCCCTAAAATCCAGCAACCTAGCAAATCTAGGCAAGTGGGGTCCCCATGAGGCATAAGCTGACAAGAAAGAGTTCTGATTTGGGCCCAGAAATGCAGAGGCTCTGAATCACCCCTGTGCTTATAACAGCAAGTCCCCAGCTGAAACCGTAACATGTTCTGAGAAGGAGACAGGGAACACTGAGGTGGCCAAGCTGCCAGCCTGAGATAGCCAGTCTGCATCTGGGCACTTCCATGCCACCTTCCCTTCTGGAGTGAGGGTCCCAGGGAAGGACCAGCTCACCTAGGGTTTCCAGGAGAACGAAGGACGGTCCTGAGGACACACCTGCCTTTGGGGGGAGAAGCTGAGCACCCAATGGGGCGAAAGGTGCATCCGGGTCCCACCTCTCACCAGGCCCTCTGCCTGGCACAGTCACCCAGCCACCACCCTCCCTTTGCCCTGCCAGCTCTCCTCCACTAAGCGGTGCCCAAGTGCCTGTTTCTTCGAGGTTGAAGTTGCACTCTGGTCTCTGTCCTAGGCCAAGGGAGGGGGCTCCAATCCAGAGCTGGAGGCACTGTTGCCTCAGAGATAGGGCCCCCACCCCATGTGAGTGTCCCCAGCTGGCCTAGGGCACGCTTAGGTCAGAGCCACCTGCATGAGTGTGTCCCTCCTGTCCCCCCAACGCCCATCTGGCCCCACAGATCAGACAACCAGGGATTCTCTTAAGAAACACTAAAGACCTGGGGAATTCATGGAATAGCCAGACAAGGCATCCAGAGGCTGCAGGGAAAACAGCCATGCACTAGGTGAGACAATAGGGCCTGGGCATGATCCCAAGGCTGGCTAATCTTCTGTTCATTCTTGATTCAAAGTGTCTTTGCCCTAACAGTCTGTGTAGACAGCACTGCCAACATGCTGTCTTACTCCTTCACTCAGAAAACCAGGCAGCTCAGTGAAAGGCCCTGCTACAGATAGACACTGCCAAAAACACCACAGCCACAGACACTGCCAGATACCACCACAGACACCACCACCACCAGACACTGCCACAGACGCCACCACCACAGACACTGCCACAGACACCACCACCACAAACACTGCCACAGATGCCACCACCGGACACTGCCACAGACACCAGACACAGACGCTGCCACAGACCACCACCACTACAGACACTGCCACAGACCACCACCACTACAGACACTGCCACAGACACCACAGCTACAGACACTGCCACAGACGCCACCACCACAGACACTGCCACAGACACCACCACTACAAACACTGCCACAGATGCCACCACCGGACACTGCCACAGACACCAGACACAGACACTGCCACAGACCACCACCACTACAGACATTGCCACAGACACCACAGCTACAGACACTGCCACAATGCCACCACAGACACTGCCACAGACCACCACCAGACACTGTCACAGACACTACCATCACAGACACCACAGCTACAGACACTGCCACAGATACCACCACCACAGACACTGTCACAGACACTACCATCACAGACACCACAGCTATAGACACTGCCACAGATACCACCACCACAGACACTGTCACAGACACTACCATCACAGACACCACAGCTACAGACACTGCCACAGATACCACCACCACAGACACTGCCACGGATACCACCACCACAGACACTGCCACAGACACCACTACAACAGACACCACCACCGCACTCAGATACTAAAACAGACAGCACCGCCACACAGAGCGCACCGCCACAAACACCACAGTTATAGATACTACCAGACACCATGGCCACAGACAGACACTGCCAGACACCACCGCCATAGACACCACTGCCACAGACACCATTGTGGCAGACAGGCCTTGACACAGATGCTGCTACAGACACCACTCTGCAGATGTCACTGCAGCAAACAGGCCCCACCAGAGACACCACCACAAACAGACATCACAACAGACACCAGGAGCACGAGGGGGGTCCCCAGCATGCACATGAGCACACACAGACAACATGCAGTATAAACTCACATGCACACACATGCTGACACGTGCATGAGCACACACAGACTACACGCTGTATAAACTCACACACAGACATGTACACGAGCACACACAGACCACACGCAGTATAAACTCACACACACACACACTGACATGTGCATGAGCACACAGACCACACGCAGTATAAACGCACACACACTGACATGTACACAAGCACACGCAGACCACACGCAGTATAAACTCACACACACACTGACATGTACACGAGCACACACAGACCACACGCAGTATAAACTCACACACACACTGGCATGTGCATGAGCTACACAGACCACATGCAGTATAAACTCACACACACACACACACTGACATGTACACGAGCACACACAGACCACACGCAGTATAAACTCACACACAGGCACACACACTGACATGTACACGAGCACACAGACCACACGCAGTATAAACACACACACACACTGACATGTACACGAGCACACAGACCACACGCAGTATAAACTCACACACACACTGACATGTACACGAGCACACACAGACCACACGCAGTATAAACTCACACACACACTGACATGTACACGAGCACACACAGACCACACACAGTATAAACTCACACACACACACTGACATGTACACGAGCACACAGACCACACGCAGTATAAACTCACACACACACTGACACGTACATGAGCACACACAGACCACACACAGTATAAACTCACACACACTGACATGTACACGAGCACACACAGACCACACACCGTATAAACTCACACACACACTGACACGTACATGAGCACACAAAGACCACACACAGTATAAACTCACACACACACACTGACATGTACACGAGCACACGCAGACCACAGGCAGTATAAACTCACACACACACTGACACGCACACGAGCACACACAGACCACACGCAGTATAAACTCAAACACAGGCACACACACTGACATGTACACAAGCACACACAGACCACACGCAGTATAAACTCACACACACACACACACTGACATGTACACGAGCACACAGACCACACGCAGTATAAACTCACACACACACTGACATGTACACGAGCACACACAGTATAAACTCACATACACACACACTGACATGTACACGAGCACACGCAGACCACACACAGTATAAACTCACACACACACTGACACGTACACGAGCACACACAGACCACACGCAGTATAAACTCACACACACACACTGACATGTACACAAGCACACACAGACCACACGCATTATACACTAACACACATTTTGACATGTACACGAGCACACACAGACCACACACAGTATAAACTCATACACACACCCACTCTGAGTTTTAAGAGGTCACACAGACCACACGCAGTTTAAACTCACACACACACTGACATGTTCACGAGCACACACAGACCACACACAGTATAAACTCACACACACACACTGACATGTACACGAGCACACACAGACCACACGCAGTATAAACTCACACACACACTGACATGTACACGAGCACACACAGTATAAACTCACACACACACACACTGACATGTACACGAGCACACGCAGACCACACACAGTATAAACTCACACACACACTGACACGTACACGAGCACACACAGACCACACGCAGTATAAACTCACACACACACTGACATGTACACGAGCACACACAGACCACACGCAGTATAAACTCACACACACACACTGACATGTACACGAGCACACACAGACCACACACAGTATAAACTCACACACACACACTGACATGTACACAAGCACACACAGACCACACGCAGTATAAACTCACACACATATTGACATGTACACGAGCACACACAGACCACACACAGTATAAACTCATACACACACTGACATGCACACGAGCACACACAGACCACACACAGTATAAACTCACACACACTGACACGTACACGAGCACACACAGACCACACACAGTATAAACTCACACACACACTGACATGTACACGAGCACACACAGACCACACGCAGTATAAACTCACACACACACTGACACGTACATGAGCACACACAGACCACACGCAGTATAAACTCTCACACACACACACACACACTGATACATGCTCGAGCACAGACAACACACAGTACAAACTCACATGCACATACACACTGACACAAGCAGACATGCTGCTCTTACAAATATACAACACATTCCCATACACTCTCACGCACAACTGCTCACTCACACATAAAACACACACCTCACATATGAGAGCCCCCCCACACCTATGCACACACATGCACTCACATGTGCCCATGCCCATACATGTACAGTCACATGGACATACTGTCTCACACACATACACATATACATGCACACACATATTCACATATGCACACATGTAGCACACATGCACTCCTGCAACTCCTCCTGGGTATTCAGTACCCAAGCTTCATACCCCAGTGGGGTAGATGCCCAGGCCCTGGGCCCCACAGCTCTACAAGCTTCCTGGGCACAGTCTTGCCCGGGTGCAGTCTTGTTCTGAGACTTTCCATCCATAGGACACCCCCCCATGGGAAGGTGGCCTCTGTGACCTTGCTTCCCGACACCCCTCATCATGTGGCTGGCTGTTTGCTGGGCCTGGTCCAGCCTCTCCTCCCCCAAGAGGCCAGAGAAGCCATCTGAGCCTGCAAGGACAGGGGGAGTAGCCGTAAGAGGATGGGTGGTGAAGGGGCCCAGGCCTGGCAGGCGACCCTCAGGGCATCCATGGGCCCTCCCCAGGGAGGCTCCTGTTACAGCCCCGTCTGGGCTGTGGCTCTCTGCTAAGTGGCAGGGGAGGCTGGGAACAGCCTGGCGCCCTTCCCTCCCGGTGAGGGTCAGAGTCTCTGAGCCTCCCTGAGAGCCCAGGCTGGACCCACCGGCGCCAAAGACCTGCAGAGAGGGGAGCCAGGGAGACGAGAGGTCATGGCCACTGTGACAGCCCTGTTCCTGGCGGGGGGACCGGGCAAAAAATACATGAGGATCGCATTACTAGTCTCCTCCCGGTCTCCCTGCACACAGGGGCTCTGGTGGCCGTGGTGGGGGAGGGCACCACCAGCACCCTGTGGGGCTCCCCCCGACATATGCATGGGCATCAGTGACTTAGCCTCGTACCAAAATGCTCTAACCACTTAGAGCAGCTCAGACTCCAGGAGAACCCAGGCTGGGTGGTGACTCACACTCCAGACCCCAGTGTCCCTCCACAGAGCCATGCGAGTAGCAAGGGTGGCTGTGGGGCTCTGTCTGAGAACACCCCAGAACACAGGAAGTTACCATGCAGCCCAGCCCCACATGTGACTCGGAAACAACTCTCCTCCCCACCATTGTTTTCTCAAAATGAAACCACCCAAGGAGAGAAAGAGGAAGAGCCCCACGTGCCAGTCCTAGGGTACTGGGACGCCGGGGCCTGGCCTCAGAGCCCTACCACAGCCAGCAGGCAGCAGCCTGCGCCACACACACGTCCCAGGCCCTCCAGGAGCAGCACACGCCTTTCCCTGCAGGGACGTAGTCACCCTTCAACCAAAAGCAGCCCGTGGGACCAGGCTGCTCAGAGCACTCTTGGTGGGAGGCCCAAGGACCCCCAAGGAGCTGGCAGCCATGGTCAGGGAACGTGGGAGGGGCTGAGGCCAGAGGCTTATCTGTACAGACCAGACCTCTGAACAGGGAGTCTCCCCCTTTCTCATAAAGGAAAGGTATTAACCCTCTGTGCACTGCCCTTGCCCCCAGAACACTGCCCCAGCACCCTGAGAGGGAGGACAAGCCCTGCCAGTGCCTCCCCAGCCCTGGCCCACTGCCCAGGAGACCAGCTCATCCACTGCTGAGTGCTGCCTAAGCCCTGGTCCCAAGGGCTCCCACCCCCACAGGCAGTGGGGTCTTCCCTCTGGAGGCCCCGGAAGTCCTCAAACTCCTCAGGGCAGCTGTCACCACAAAGAGACTCTAGGAACCACCACTGGGATGGTGGCTGAGGCACAGCACCTGGCCGCAAGAACAGTGGTTAATACTTAACATTGAGCATCAAACTTTGCCCTCAAGTCTCTGGTCCCACAAGGCTGTGGTCAGGATTGAGCCTCTAAGCCTCTGTCTCCAGCCCTGAAGACAGCACCCCGGGAAGGTGTCTAAGGCACTTGTCGGCCAGTGCACAAGTTTCCTGGTCAGGTCCAGGGAGCTGCCAAGGCACAGAGCCCCTGACCTGAAGTGGTTTTGCACCCCCTCACTGCCTGGCAGGTAGGGGTAGAAGACCCTCACTCACGCTGAGGGTCAAAATGGCAGACAGCTCTGGCCCACTCGGCCACTACCTGACAAGGTCTGTGACATCTGCTGAGCTCTAGAAGAGGGAGACCCCTGAGCTCCCACATGGCTTTGGCCCAACCAGCTGTGCACCCAGGACAAAGCACCCAGCCCTCTCTGGGCACCCTATCCTGATGGCCATACAGACCACGGGAAGGCCATGTCAGCCATGAAGCTGAGCCAGGTGGAGGGCTGGAGTGTAGCAGCACCTTGCCCACTAAGAGAGGAAAGGTATCGCATGACTCCCAGGCCCTGTATGCGTGTGCAAACATGTATGTGAGAACACGCATATACAGGCACCAGTAGCATGGCCCTTGCCCTGTGTCCTAGTACTGGCCACTGCATTTGGTGCTCCAGCCTAGCTCCAAGGCCAGGACAGTCCTCAGACCAAATGATGCAGCAAAGAGGGAGCAGTCCCATCAAGGTACTAGGACATACTCCCTGAGAGCCACCAGCACAGAGAGGTGGGCCAACCGGCTGAGAGCACACAGCACCAGCGTGGGTGCCACTCACTGCAGAGTCCAGGACACCTCCACATCCCACATTCCCCACCAAGTGACACCGCCTCCCCAAAGTCCAGCTGAGCACACATGGAGACCCACAGTGCCCTGGGACTCACACTTGGCCTGGCCAGCCCCAGGCTGTCTTTCCCATAAACGTGTCTATGGCCAGCTCAGTGACCTGTGGCTGCAGGCCCTGACTCACCATCCCAAGGCCCCTCAGAGGGTCAAGAGACCCCACATGCCAACACCTCACACTTAGAGGCACTTCTTATTTATTTAATTATTTAGAGACAGAGACTCAAACTGTCGCCCTGGGTAGAGTGCCGTGGCATCACAGCTCACAGCAATTCTAACTCCCAGGCTCAAGCGATTCTCCTGCCTCCGCCTCCCAAGTAGCTGGGACTACAGGCACCTGCCACAGCGCCTGGCTATTTTTTGGTTGCAGCTGTCACTGTTGTTTGGCAGGCTGGGGCTAGATTCAAACCTGCCAGCTCAGGTGTAGTGGCTGGCGCCTTAGCCACTTAAGCCACGGGCGCTGAGACCAGGAGAGGCACTTCTGAGAAGTCAACTGCCCATCATGGTCCCTGCTAGGGAGCAACCCACACCAGTTCCTGCTCAGACCTGCCCCATTCATAGCTCCCAAGCCCCCATCCACTGCCCCCCACCTCTCACCACTCCTCCAGCACCACTGTCCACATCATCTGAGTCCTGCACATGTGCCCCTATCTCAGTGGCCACCCAATGACAGGCCTCTTTGGCAGTCTCCCCACAGAGCCCACTTCATCACACAGCATGCGTTGGCTCCTCCTATTACGTCACAGTTGCACCCCAGGCCCATGAGGAACACAGCCTGGGCAGACAACCCTGCCTATGGTCATCTCCTGCCATACATTCCAGCTGCCAGCTTTGCTAGGCTCATGCAGCCAGCCTCGAGCCCTCTTTGAGCTGTTGCCCACAGCTTGGAGGCCCTAGCATAGCACAGCCATGGACCTGGGTCCAGGAGGCAATGGGTGCCAGATACACCCAAAGGCCTAGGAGCTGAGGACAAATATCAGACCCAGGACAAGAGGCTCACACTACTAGGAGATACCCAGCCACCCACTGGACAGGCCTGGCTCCAAACGGAAGACCGGATGCCAGGGACCCCCATGCATATGACCCTCTCTACCAGGTAAGTGCACACATGTGGACGTGCACATTCTGCACACAAGCATTCACTCAGCATGCACATACGCACGTGGGCTCGGCATGATGCCCCAACATGCTTCACCATGTGACTCCTAAGGGGACAGGCTGGGGCTCCACAGAGCAAGGACATAGTCCTGGACGCCCTGCAGCTTCTGTTTCATGTGCGACTTTCAGTTCCTTTGGTTTTAAAAAGAGAATTTGGTTCACAAAATACCTGTTTTGTAATCTCTGGCCCCCACTCTGAACATCAGCAGTCTCTGAAAGACATTCTGACTCTCAGCCCCATTTGTGAGGAGCCCGACAAAGCAGTGCTGGTTGGCTCCACTGGGTGGGGGTCTCCTCCTCCCTGGCTACCTGTTGTGTACATGTGGCCTCCCTGAGACAGGGTAGGAGCTGTAGTCTCCCATCCTCACTAGCAGGACTGAGCCTGGAAGCTTTGCACTCTGCCCCCCTCCTGTAATGTACTGTTCCCTGAATCCCCACATTCCAAAGGTGACCCCAAGATCAGCTGGCCAGAATGCATCACCTCCCATCCCGGCAGCAGCAGCCCTGGGGCAGCCAGAACACTGTCCACTGTCTGGACTGTACCTTACACCACACTGAGTAAAGGTGTCCCAAAGCCACCTCAGTGCATCGGGAACAGAGTAGCAAGACCTCTGGTGACCAATGAGCCTGCAGGAGGATCCATTCAGCCCCAGGACAGTCCCAAGAAGGACTAGCCCCACCCAGGGTATAGAGACGGGCTGCCCACGCTCAGGGGCACTGCTCACCTGTGAGCATCCACACTGAATCTGCAGCAGCTGCACTGGGAGCTCCTTCTGAAGGGTGGGGCAGCCAGGCCAACAAGGCTCTCGCTGGGTGACAGCTGCTGGCCTTCACACCACACAGCTTGGACTTTCCCTCAAGTCACTACAAACCCCACAATTGAGGTTGGAGAAAAGCCCTGCCCCAGCACAGCGTCCTCGCCAGCTCCTCCTCTCTGAACGTTCCCCTGGAGGGACCGAGAAGGAAGGTGTTCTTCCTGCCCCATGATGAGGTGTTTCATATCCATACAATATGACAGTAGGTTCTCTGTCCTGCAGTTGGGCTGAGGAACATGGTCTATCTTGGCTCTGGCAGAGACAGCTGGGAAGCTACGTGGGGTCCGGCTCTTTCCAGCTCTCAGTGCCACGGGCCCAGGAGGCTCCTCACCACCAGTCTGGGCTGGCCGGGCCTTGCCAAGCTGCCTCGGATTTGGCAGAAGGTTGTGTGGGCACACACTCCCCCGCCTCACCTGGCGTCCTATACTCTGGGTGCCCAGAGTCCCTACTCCCGAGACAGCCTGGTACATCCCAAGATCCTGCCCAGAACTCCAGGCCTCTGAGATGGCTTAGGGTACCAATAGTGCTGTTGACTCCCTGATTGGGTGGGTTTGTGTCACCCTTGCCTGGGACCACGTGGCATGAACCCTACACAGCATGGACCCCACAAACAGGCCTCAGAGAGGGGCTTCTGCAGGGTCTTCTGTTCACCACCAAAGACCAAACTGTTACACTCCTTCCCCAAGCGCAGCCCCTCCTAAGACCTATCACACCCCTAAGCACCATACTGAAAATCTGGACAGTCAAGTGGGCCCCCAAAACCACTTATCACGCATGCCTGCAACAGCCTGGCAAGTTGTGTGGCAGCTCAGCCAAACCCCTCCCTGGGTGAGCACCCCTCACTCATCTGAGATTGTTCACCTGGCATCGTGTGAGCAGTGGCACTCCTGACTAGTCCTCAAAAGAAGTGAGGAAACAGGCAGTAGAATGGGAACCGGCTGGCTGGAGATGCTGGCCCGCCACCGGACGAGATGCAGGCTAGGGCACTGCTTGACAGGGGCGGGGATGAGAAAAGAGGGGCAAGAAAGTTATCTCTGACTTAGAAAAAGCAACACCTGACCGGGCGCCTATAGCTCAAGCAGCTAGGGCACTGGCCACATACATGGGAGCTGGCGGGTTTGAATCTAGCCCCAGCCTGCTGAACAACAATGACGAATGCAACCAAAAAGGTGGCCGGGCATTGTGGTGGGAGCCTGTGGTCCTGGCTGCTTGGGAGGCTGAGGCAAGAGAATCACTTAAGACCAAGAGTATGAGGTTGCTATGAGCTGCGACACCAAGCACTTCACCCAAAGCAACAGCTTGAGATTGTCTCAAAAAGAAAAAGCAACACCTCAAGCCAGGGAGAAGGTGAACACCTGGGAAAGAGCAGTCAGGCTGCCACCATGGAAGGGCAGCTGTGTGTCTTCTGGGAACTCCAGACGTGAGGATGCAGAGCCCCCCCACCGGCCCCACAGAAAGACCCGGTCTGGGCAGGAACTCTGGATGTTCAGCATCCCCAATGGGAGCTGGGGGAAGACAAGACGGGCTCACAAACTTGTATAAGCCTCGTCTAGGACTGACCAGCTCCAAGAAGCAACACCACATGTCCCACCCCCACTGCCCTGTGCAGAGGGACATGAGATTGCTCCCCACCCACCCAAAGGAGGTACGCAGGACCCAAACCCTGACCCTGACAACAGCATCAGGCCCAGGGGCCAGTGCCTTTAGGGCAGTTCCTAATCTTTGTCTGCTGGCTCCCAAAACTGCCCAGGGGAGCTGCCTGGACTTTTCTGCCTGGGCAGGAGCTGCTAAGGACCTGAGGTCCAGGACCTGTCCTGCAGAACTAGCCCTTTTTCTTCCTCCACCCTGGAGCAGGAATCCTGGTGTCCACATCATGACATGGAGCACATGCATGAATAGAGTGGGGGCCGGACAGAATACACCCACTCAGACACCCTGGAGGGCCTGTCTGGCCCCAACTTCTAAACGGGAGCTGAGACCCCAAGATTACACAGCTGCTCCAAGGTGACCCACCCATCAGCAAAAGAGAAGTTGGGTTTGGAGCCAGGACAGAGGGAAGAAGCTGGGGGTTCCCGAGAGGAAGTGCAAGACCTGCCAACCTCCAGAATCCAAGAACAAGGGGGCCCAGAGGACAGCCTGAGCAAGGCCTGGGCCAGTCTCCCTGCCCAGGACCCCACAGGAGGCCTGTCCAAGGTCAGCTGGAGGCAGAACTGGACCTCAGCCAGGGCCTATCTGGCTGGCTGCCCTTGGCCCGGTGGCGCTAAGGCCAGCTCCGAGGAAGCAGGAAGGCACCAGCTCACGGAAACCACCTCTGGGACCTCACTCACTACTCAAGCTAAGGGGCGCAGGCTTCTCTCCCTTCCACACCCCCTCCCAACAGTCCCCGCTGTTGGGGAGGCAAAGGCGCCTCTAGTGGCCCCTCCTAAACCCTTGTAGGCTCGGCCACCCAGGCAGTGAACGGCCGGTAGTTGTGTTATACCCTGTGGCTAAGCTGGGGCATAGGGCTTTAAGCGGGAGAGGGGACAAGGAGAAGCGCGGGGAACAAGCTGCATACAGGCGGAGCAGCCCCCACCCCTCCGGGGGCCCGGCTTCTCAGCCTGGGTCACTCATGGCCGCTCTCAGGCCGCCCTGCCCCTCGGGCCGACCCCTACCGCCTGGGCAGCCCTACCCCTCCCGCGCTGGCCTCCTACCCCTCCTGGGCCACGAGAGGGTCCCGGCCGCTGCCTTTGTCCGGCGGGCAGGTGCGGCCGCGCTCACCCGGGTTGGGGCTGTCGAGCTCCGGGCCCTCGGGGGGACCCGGTGCCTCCGTCCGCTCAGCCGCGTCGTCCCCGCCGCCGTCGGCGCGCGCCTCCACGGGCACCACAGTGAAGTTGGTGGGCATAGTGGTTGCGGCCCTACAGCCCCGCTCCGGCCCCGCTCCGGCCCAGCTCTAGCCGCCTCTCCCGCCGACGCCGCTGCCGCTACCGGACTTGAGCGCAGGGGCGGGGTCCTCCCGCCCCGCCCTCGCCCCGCCCCGCCCGGGCCACGTGACCTCACCTGCCCGCCCCCGCGGCCCGGGGAAAAGTTTGCCGGCAGCGGGGCGGGGCGACTTTCCGCAGGTTCCCCAAGCCCAGGCCCGCGCCGGCCTAAGTGCCCAGAACCCTGGACACGGGGCCTTCGCGGCCTGCGCCCTCTCCCCTCGGCCTCACCCCGCCCCCTCCCGCAGAGTCTGCCCTGCCAAGTCCTCTCTTTCCCTCTCGCAGGGTCATCCCCACCCCGGGGCGATTCCTAGCCCTCCCCAGCACTATCTGCACTCCACCCCCAGGCAGTTCCCTGACCTCACCCGCTGGCCCGCAGGCCTTGGGCTCCTCTGGTGGTCCTGACTCACCCAGCCTGGCCCGGAAGGTATTTGCTGCAGGAACCAGGTTGGCCTGGGGGCAGGCTTCTCTGGGACTTAGTCCTAGGCTCTGTGACATGCCTGGCCCGTGCTGTGGAGTGTACAACCTTTGGGAAATGCACTACCCCCATCCCACTGGGCCTTGGTGGTCTGGGGAAGACCCCCAAACAGAGATCTCACAGGGTGATGCAGGGAAGCCCCCAACAAGGTGGGGTACCAGACCCCAAAAGCATGTACCAGGATGGCACAGGCCTTGTTCTTACCAACACCTGGTCCATTTTTCACAAAAACTGGGAACAACCAATGTCCATCATTAGGGAACTGGGCTAAAATGTATAGCGACTGGTGCAATGAATCGCTCCAAAACTGTTCTCCAGCAACCAAGCAGAAATGCAAGTGGTGTGGGTGAAGATGGTCTCAGCTTGTTGCCACATGGAAACATCACATGGTTTAACTATGTTTTTAAAATCCACATGTTGCTATAACCCTAAAAAGCAGCTGGAAGGTTAGAGGTCATCTCTGGGCTCTGAGTCCCCGGGATCTACACTGTTTCATACCGACAACCAGGAAATGAGAAACCAAATTCTGAAAAGCCACTTCCAACGACGAGAGGCATGGAACACCTAGGAGTGGCCTGGGTTTTTGGCCTCTGCCCCATGGACTCTTCCAGCCAGATGCTGAAGGTCTAGGCCCCTGAAGTATTCCCATCGAGCACCATCCCTCTGCACAATAGGGGTGCCTGGCCCACACCCGCCACCCACCCAGGGCAGGACAGGGCTGCACGCAGCTCTGAGCGGCTGCCTCTCCACCCTGTCAAGATGGAATGGCAGGAAAATGCTACCTACCCAAAGGTAAGGCGGTGCCCAAGTGTCCTCCCAGGGGGATTGGCCTTATTGAAAAGATCTGAGGGTGGGAACAGAAGCACCCAAGGAGCATATTGCAGGGTTTGCTGCCTGACTAAGCTCTGGCCTCAGTCACCCCAACACTGCTGGGGCAGAGGTCAGACAGCCAGCAGAAAAGCACAAAGTTTTCCTAGGAATGGCTTAGGTCCCCATCCCATAATAAGCAGCAGAATTACACGCAGGGTTGGGGAGCTTTGCTGGGGAGGGGGACTGCCAGCCACCCATTGATGGCAGTCCTCAGAGGGGCTGGGCCAAGTCTAACCCTGTCATTTCACAGAAGGCGACACAGGCCCAGCAGTCCCTTCTCAGAAATTAGTAAACCTTGCCAAGGGCAAGGACCCCACCTTGTAGCTGAGGCTGTCTTTCATTTAAATTATAGATCTTGTAACAGGCCTGGGGCAGGGGCAGCAGTGTCTGCTTTGGGGCCTTCAGTTTTGTGAGTCATTACAAGGTGGATACCCTGCCACCACCCCCTGAGTCAAGACCCAGAAGTGGCCAACTGGCTGTACCCCAGCCTCAGCACTCCCAGACCCAGAAGTCACTAGTCCTGACAGCATAGGGGGGCCCTTGGTTTGCGGATTTCCCCCCAGGGCATATTCTTGAACTTGGTGGCTCCCTTGTCAGTGGCTGGTAGTTCTTTAACTCTCTCTCCCTGCAGCCCTGTCCTCCACTCTTCATCCCTTCCTGTCCTCCCCTGCACCTGTTACAGATCCAGCCATGATGTGCAAGAGGTCCCACCTGTGCAGAGCAAGCCATTGGTTCCAGGCCTGTGTGCTCCTGACCGTGGGCATCTGGAGTCGGGAACCCCTGGGACCCAGGTTTGGTGGACAGGACTGCAGCACTCTCAGTGGGAGTCAGCAGCTGTCACTGGCCATTGGTGCTCCATGTCCAGCCAAGTGGATTCAAGGAACTTACTTGTCATTGATCCACTGGAATAACTTTCTCAGGAGAGACATCCCTTGTCTGGCCATCTGTGTACCATTCCTACAGGAAAGGCCAGCAGACACCAGCTTCTCCCTTGTTCCTAGTTTTAATGATAGCAAGCTGGCCCTGAATCACCCCCAAACATGCTGACAAACTCATGGATTCAAACATTGCTGTGGGCTTCAATCATCCTTCCTTTACTTGGTGAAGCCTCTTTAAATCAAGTCCTATGTCCTTTTGATGTGACCCTGCTATTGTGGAGGCCTGTTGGCCAATCATCAAGGCATAGCCAGAGGTTCTGGGCTTCATGTGGAATTGCAGTGGGCAGTAGTAGTTGGTGTGTGTAGATTCTCAAAACAGGCCCTGATCGCTGCCACTGAGATAGAATTTCCAAAGGATTAGGCTGTTGCTGTGTCCACTTCCAAGTCTGGAGAGTTGAGAGTTGCATCACCCATCCTTCTCCAGAGACAGCCCAGGGTGGGCGTTGGGGTGAGGGGATGGTTGCCTCTCCCAGCCACAGACTGGGGCCTTTAGGTATGTGCAGTCCTGTGTGCTTGGAGCCAGGCATATTTGCAAGTCCCCTGTCTGTTCTGCCCCAAGGTGGGGGGTTCTGCCTTCTTGCCAGACCCTGGCTCAGCCAGCCCTTCCACTTTCCTTTCAGGGTTCGGGCTGGGTGGCCCTCTGATGGGTGCCCTGTCTGCGTTCTTCTGGGCTGGGAACCTGCTGTCTGTACTGCGCAGGGTATAGCCTTGGGCTGAAGCAAACAGAAGTGCCTATGGAAGAACATGCTGGCAGGAGGCCAGAAGCCCAAGACCACTGCTCACCAGAAGGTGACCTGTTGCATGCCCAGGTGTGCGCTTCTATCCAGGGATGGTGAGTGCAGCCAGTGCTGTCCCAAGACACTGCTCTGACCAGAAGGCCAAGCCCACCAGAAGAGCCTATTTGAAAATAACTAGCTTTGGGGGTCGGGGGTGAGCCTCCAGAAGCCATGACCGCCCTGTGAGACCTGGGCTCTCTCCTGACCTGGAGCCTGTCAGCACTAGAGAGAATGAAGGGCCACCTGTCCCAGCACCTTCTCTGGAGAGGGTTTACCCTGCTTCTGGAATTCTGCAGAAAAGTGCTGGGTTCTTCAAGAACATCCTTTTCACCAAAGGATGGGCAAACACCAGGAGCAGCCTCCGCTCTTTCCCCAGCTTGTTCGGGGAGGCTGCCTGGCTTGAGGGCTGCTCCTGCGTCTGGGCCCCCAGGGGCTCCCATGCCAGCTGGGAGGCAGACCCCTGGGCCAGAGGCAGAACCACTGTGTGAGAAGCTCTAGAAGAGCTGGGTATAGCCCAGCTGAGGAACAGAAGTATAGCCCCGCCCAGAGCTCCATAAGGACCTTGGTGCTACTTTGTGTTTGAGAAAAGTGAGTGACAGACACCAAAAGAACATAGAACTTGAGTACCCGAGGGAGGTGTGCAGTCCTTTAATTACAGCTCCTGAGTCTTGGTGAGACTCTGGGGCACAGCTTTAAGGTTGTCCAGAACTTTGTACAGACATTCTGTCACTGTGGTGACATCCTGAACTAGGAACACATCGAAGGCCTCTTGTTTCCTTTGAAGTCTAAGATGTCTAGAACACCGTTTACCTGCTCTGGCTGCACAAATAAATCTTGGACAAATGTGTGCTGTCATCTCTGGGGAAGAGGCCATGCCAGAGTCTACTGGGCTCAGAATCTTCCAGCCCAGTGGCCAGATACAAGGCCCTTGGGAACAGGGCAGGACTTGAGAGCCCTTGGAGGTGCAGGTGGGAAAGCTCCCTGAGAAGCCATGAGGTACTGAGTTTGGGAGATGTAGCAAACAGCCCAAGGTCCCCAGGGACCAGCTCAAAAATCCAGAGAGTCTGGGAAAGGGAGAGGGGCAGCGCTGGAGGGCAGCCCTGGGGTGAACCACCTCTGGGGAGGTGGTTCCCTGGAAGAAGTGATCAACACAGAGGTGGGCCCAGGCCAACCTGCACCCTGCGGAGCTGGGGAGCTGCCTAGGGCCTCCAAGAGTATAAGCACCAATTGTTTTAATTTGAAAAAAGAAACATAAGCAGTCTACAGATTTTTCAGTGATAACACACCAGGCCTCCCAGAAGGAATGTTCTGGCTCAGAAGGGAGGGAGGACGGCTCAGGCTTAGGCTTTCTGTGAGGCTCAGGAGAGCCATCTGGGAGAACGTAGAGCACTCTAGAAAGCTCTGAGGATATAGTGAACAGCTCAAGTGCTCCCTAATCAGCACTCCAGAAACCTGACTGCAGCTAGCTGGGCACGTTTAAAGCCTGTGGCTGGCAGGAACCCAGAGACCATGGGTGGCCACAGCTGCCACCACCTTTCTTCCGGGCCCCACTTCTGGGCCAGACTGGGTGGGCCTGAACACCTGCAGCACACCTGTGGGGTCGTCCAGCAGCAGTTCAGGTGAAGATTCTGCAATTTCCCAGACATTCCAAGCCCAGTGGCTCCTAGGAGCATCTCTGAACCACCTGGAGATGTCTGAGGCTGCCTCTCCATCCATTCCTGTCCAGGTATGGCCACCTGGCTGCCCATCCCACCAGCTGTCAGTGCCAAGACCTGCTTGGTCCACGCAGGTGGTAAGGAATAACCCTAAATGTCAGGGCAACAAACACTCTTAGGCGCTCAAGGGCAAATAGGCTTCCAGCTTTATTCTTCAGCCCCTACCACCCATCCACCACCTGGTGCCAACCCTTTCAAGCTCCCTACCCACCTCCACCCTGGGAAGGAGCTGGCCTTGAAGGCCAAGTTTCAGGGTGTAGGTCAAGAGCATACCCAAGGAGTAGATGAGATGGGGTGGCCTCAGCACTGTAGTGGGATAGGCAGGCTGTGGGCTCTGAGCCTCTAGCATTCCTCCAGGCCACTTGCTCCCCATTGCTACCCATCCTCCTTCCAAACACAGCAGACTGCTGAGGTGACCCCTCAGGTTCCTTAGCCTAGGACCTTTCTGTTGACAGACATTGCGGGGTGCCCTGCTTCTCCTTCAGTGTTAGGTGGAGCCCTCAGAGCTGAGGGGGACCTGGCCCCCCTGCAAGATTAGCAGTAGACCCCTTGGAGTGGTTCCCCAGCAGACTTTCCTGGGAGGCCCCCAGCTTATAGGGTATAGCCTGTGGTCGGGCACAGAACAGGTTCACAACCAGAATAATGGCTGCAAATCCCATCAAGGACTCAAAACACACTCTTGTAAGAAAAAAACTGATAAAGTGGTTTTCATTAAAATCGCATACTTCTGGGCTGGCACGATAGCTCACACCTGTAATCCTAGCACTCAGAGGCCAAAGCAGGTGGATTGCCTGAGCTGGTGGGTTTGAGATCAGCCTGACCCTGTCTCTAAAAACAGAAGAGCATTGTGGTGGGAGCCTTTAGTCCCAGCTACTCGGGAAGCAAGAGAACTGCTTGAACCCTCGAGTTTGAGGTTGCTGTGAGCTATGACACCAGAGCATTCTACCAAGGGCAACAAAAGTGGGACTCTATCTCAAAAAAAAAAAAAAAAAGAAAAAGAAAAGAAAAGAAAAAACCACATACTTCTGGCCAGGCTTGGTGGCTCACACCTATAAAACCAGCACTTTGGGAGTCTAAGCTTGGAAGTTCCCTTAAGCCAGGAGTTTGAGACCATCCTGAGCAACGTAGTGGAATTCCTATCTCTACAGAATATAAAAATAAAAATTATATGGGCATGGGCAAAATTATATTCGGGAGGCTGAGACAGGAGGATGGAGGGAGCCCAAGAGTTTGAGGCTGCAGTGAGCTATGATGCCATGGCACTGTGGCCTGAGCAACAGAGCAAGACCCTGTCACTGTAAAAAAAAAAAAAAAGAAAGAAAAGAAAAGAAATAGTAATTACACACTTCTCATTTCAAGACACCCTGAAGAATGGAAATGCCTAAGTGCCACATAGAAACCCCCAGGCCAGAACAAGGGGACAGCTGAGACTGGAGCAAACACTGCACAGCTGAGAGAGGCCCTGTGGCAGAATGCAAGGGGTCGATGCGCCGGCCAGACACCCAGCACTGCAAACCAGCCCTCAGTGAGCACGGCACGGCCTGAGAACCTGACTTCTGCGCTGTTGATAGTCTGTGAAGTGCACAGCCACTGCGAAGAACTGGCACTAACCTGCAAAACTGAGGACACATCCTTGTCAGGACCTAGCAACTCCACTCACAGCAGCCTGTTCTAGAAAGAGTGAGCCACGTCCCCACCTGCAGAGCAGTGGGCGGAGGGTTACAAGGCCACCGTATCATGCAACAGGGACGCCTTGTGGACAGGCCAGAGGAGGCTAGTGTGATTCTGTCTCCATGAAGCTCAGGAAGGCATGACCAGCCTGCTACTCAACAAGACAGACAGCAGCACCCTAGTTGGTGTGCCCACAGGCAGATGTGTTCGCAGAGCCCACCAAATGCAGAGTGTGGCACAGCTCAGCAGGTGGGGGCCCCTCCTTGGTGAGAGAAAACAACATGGGGGTGCCCCAACTCACCCTCACTGTTCACCTCCCACAGGTCTGCGGTTTCCTGGCAGTGGGGAGCCTGGGGTGTTTCTAGCACATTCTCTGTCAGCAAGGAACAGGCCACACTGAGCCATGAAAGAATTCCACCCATCCAGATGGTCCCCAAACAAAGTGCCTCCATCCCTGGCAGTCAGTGGGGGTCCCCAGATGATGATCCCTTAGACTCAGCAGGCACTTACCTGGCCAGAGGCCTGTACTAAGATCAGAAAATTGGGAGGCCATCCAGCCCTGAAGTAGCACAGTCCCTGCGCCTCATGCTGAGCTCCCCATGCCGGCCAAATCCCCTCAGGCGGGACCATCATCCTGATAGTCTCCAGGTACCAGGAATAACTCTGAGCTCACTATGTGAAAAACTCCACTAATCTCAGAAGAAAGAATTTCCACCTGTAGGCATAATTACAATAGTGCCCATGTGTGGGTTCCAGAGCCACTGAGAGTGGGCCTGGGACATGGGAACATGGGTTCCAGGAGCCCCTGGGGTGTGGCCCCAGCCCCAATGACAGGCAGGCTCTTCCCAGGGCCTGAGCCCCATACCTGTGCCAGTCTTGCCCAGGTCCCAGGGATGGGCACTACATACACCCCTGGGCCGTCCTCCTGACCTCAGCTGCATGTTCACTGGCCTTGGGATTGACCCTGTCCTATGGCCTTGGGTCAGCGCCGCTCCCCCATGGGCAGGGCAGACTGCCCCCAGGTCCATTCCCAGGCACCACTGGGAACACATCCCGGCCTCACAGCCCTCTCAGTGTCTGTGCCTCCTCCCCAGCCTTCTATGAGGCCTGTCTGGCCAGCATGTTCCAGAATTCCCCAGGGACCATGGCACAGGGACACGCTGTTGCCACAGCTCTCCGCTGGCTCCCTTTTCTGGGGTTTGTTCCCCCGCCCTCTGAGAGACCAGAGCCCCTGAGGCTGCGGCACCTCCAGCATCAGAGCCTGTGCCTGGTCAGACCCGTGCTCACAGCGTGGCTGCTGTAGGCCTGTGGCCTCGGCTACTCAGGGCCAGAGTGGCTCATGGTTATAAAGGGCCACTTGGTTTTCATTTTGTTTTTTTCCTTTTTTTTAAAAAATGCATTTTATTTACTTGTGGTAAAATACACAGAGTACAAAGTTTCCGCCTCAGATGTTCCTGCTGCACAGCTCTGTGGCATTAGGTGCATTCACGGTGCTGTGCAACTGTCACCACCATCTGTCCCCAGACTCTTCCTCTTCCAAACTGAAGCTCTGTCCCCACTGCACACTGACCCCCTCCCAACCCGCCCAGCCCCACACCACATCTACTTTCTGATTCTGTGAACTCAACACCCTCAAGGCCACCATGTAAGTAGAGTCACACAGTGTGTCCTCAGTTCATCAGGTTGCTGTGTGCCAGTGCTGCCATCCCTGCTGTGGCTGGTGCTGCTCCCCTTCCTGGTGGGAATACTGGCTACTTGGATAATTTTTGTTGTGCTAAGTGAGCTCTGAGGTAGAGTGATGTGGCACCACTCCCAGGGTGTGTTGAAGTGATAGCATTTAAAGAAGCCCATGGGCACACACAGCCCTGGGGGAGACCAGCCATCCTGGGCTGCAGGGGTCTGGATGCTCTCCAGACACTCAAATCATTACATTGAACAGCTGCCACTGCCCCAGATAAGCTTCCCTCCCTGGTGCCCCCAGCAGTGATTTCTATCCTATTTTTACCCAGAGGTCAGATAAGGTGACCTATGGCCAGTGCCCAAGGTCACTCCACAGGGTCCCAGTGAGGCATTGACTTGCCCTGGGTTTCCCAATTCCCTCTTGGGAGCAGGTTCTGGGGGACGCACAGAGAGGCTCCCTTACTACACAGAGCAGGGGAGACAGAGCCACCCTGTGCCTTGCATCTCCAGGGTCCCGGCACCTGTGGGGACAGCCCTGGCAGGTGACTCCAACTTCCAGAAACCCACAGCAGCCAACACTGGGGATCCTAGCAAAAGTCCCCAGCATAAAGCCTGGTCCCCAGCCCACAGGGGCATCTACCTGGCAGTGACAGGGCTGGAGACAGGGAGCAGACATTCCCTGACGTGGGGTATAGCCAGTCCTAAGCCTTTCTGAATGACCTTGTCCTTTGTGTCTGCGGGGATGTGTGTGTATCTGCACGCCAAGGACACTTGTGATCCAGCTGCAGGCCATTCTGTCACTTTTCCAAACTGGCTGGGCAGCTCCTCAAGTTCCAAACTTTAAATTTTGCTTGGCAAACTGAACTAGAACCCCCTTCATTTTTCTCATGACTTCCTTCTATTTCATTAGGAAAAGAGAGAAGAGGAATTATGTTTGATGAACAGTTTCTGGGTTAGATGACAATCTCTTGGTTTAATTACCTCATTCAAACTTAAATATTTGGCTTGGATCACATGAGAGCAGTCAGGAAAATATGCAATTAAAATTCACTGCTATCTATGGAGAGTTTTTTTTGCGTGTGCAAATACTGCAAGTCATTAATTTCTATTTTCTCAGAACAATGAGTTAAAAATACATTTTTAAAAATAAGTTTTGATTGCTATTGAAGTATACCAACACCCATGGACCTCACAGCTCCAACCCACAGATAATTCCAGGTCAGTCTGCCCCAGCGCAGTAGCTGGGTTGCTTCCTAAGAGACAATTTCCCAGGCTAATGCTCCCTAACACAAGGAAGCCAGAAAGTCAAGCCAATTAGGACAGTCTCATTTGCTGCACTTTGTTTTTGAGGAAAAAAGGAATGCACATTTAAAAAAAAAGAAAGGTGTGTACCTCTAGGTTCTAGCCACGAGGAGCTATGTGATGCGGTCCAAGAGCAGGCAGAACCCCGAGGGCCACAGATGATGCTCCATAGGGGCAAAAACAGTCATTAAAAAGGCAAAGTCAAATCATTTCCAGACCAGACAAGCAGAGGAAGCACAGAAAGATATGTGCAGGACACTGGCGCCGAGGCAGCAGCCACACTGTGGTGCTGTGGCTTAGAGTGCCTCAGACACCAAGTACAGGTAGAATTGAAATGCAGATTGACAACAGCACAGGATGGGGCTGGGGGAGCAAGTGACAAGCGGTTAAAGTCCTCATCTCACCCTGACAAGTCAAGGGCCTTTGTCCAGGGTAGTGATGACAAGAATGACAGAATCCAGAACCAGCAAGCTGATAAAGGGAGAGAATGGAGTAATAATTTTAAAATATTTAAAAGAAGTCAAGGAAAAGAACACCCCATGCTCTGTTCACTATGAATCAGTACCTCTGAACTCATACTCAATGCCAGTCCAGGTCAGCAAAGCCCACAGAGCTAGGAGGAGAGACAGACAAGTCATGGGCACAGTTGGTGAGCTCAAGAAGCCTCTCTCAGGAACTAAGAAAACAGGTGGGCAAAAAACAATCTTGCCAGGGATAAGGATGTGAATAACACATGAACACCATGGATGTGAGGGATGGACCTGGCAGAGAACTGGGTCCTAACAAAGGAGGAGTGGAGCAGAAAATCAACACGGAAAGACACCAGACAGCCCTGGGCTTGAGAGATTAAGTGACACATTCCAAGAAACCAATGTGCTAAAAACTAAGCCATGATTGATATCAAATAGTATTTGAACTAAGGCAGCGCCTATAGCTCAGTGGGTAGGGTGCCGGCCACATACGCCCAGGCCGGCGGGTTTGAACCCAGCCTGGACCACCTAAACAGCAATGACAACTGCAACAAAAAAATAGCCGAGCATTGTGGTGGGCACCTGTAGAGCCAGCTACTTGGGAGGCTGAGGCAAGAGACTTGCTTAAGCTCAAGAGTTTGCGGTTGCTGTGAGTTGTAATGCCATGGCATCCTACTGCCGGCGACACAGTGAGACTGTCAATGAGGCTGTCTAAAAAAAAAAAAAAAAAGGTAAATAATATTTGAACTAAATTACGATGAAAATACAACCCGTCAAAGCTGTAAACATGCAACTAAAACTATGCTTAAGGGAAGAATCACCACTGTAGAGCCTGCACATGTTACAAAGTAGTACAGTGGGTTGAACTGTGTCCCTTCGGGTTGAAGTCCCACCCCCAGGCACCTGGGAATGTGATCTTATTTGGAGATAGGGTCTTGCAGATGTAATTACAGAGCTGAGATGAGGTCATCCTGGAGCAGGGTGGGCCCCAAGTCTCATGACCGTGTCTTTATCCCTGGAGACTTAAAGACACAGAGGAAAGTCAAAGGGCAGAGAGTCATATGGCGATGAGGCAGAGATTGTAGCTGTGTGGCCACACGCCCAGCATTGCCTGGGGCCACCAGAGGCTGAAAGAGACAGAGAGAATCCTCTGAGAGCCTCAGGAGGGAGGGATGTAGGCCTGCCAACATTGTGACCTCAGATTTCTGATCTCCACAGGTGAGAGGGAATAAATTTCTGCTGTTTTAATCCACCCAGTCTGTGGTCATTTGATACAGCAGCCCTGGGAAATTGTAGAAAATATGAATAACTTTGTCATAATAAGTTTGCAAATGTAGATAAAATAGACAAGTTCTCTAGGAAATAAAACCACCAAAACTTACACAAGAAGAAATAGAAGCTGTGAATTACACTATCATCTCAAGAAGAATTTAAATCCATAAATTAAAACCCCACCCATAAGATACACACATTAAACCTTCAGGGCCAGATGGTTGTTCTGTACATTTTTCCAAATACTTAAGGAAGAAGTAACATCAGTTATATTAAACTGCTCTAGAGAATTTCTTTTCAAAAAGAACTTATATAACTCATGTTAGTAAATCAGCATTTACCATCAAGGAATGGAAAGAAAAAAACACAAAGCAATATACAACCCCCACAAGAATATCCAAAATGTTAACTAAGATATTTTAGGGCTGTAATTTTCTATTTTACCTGGAGGGTGGTCACGTGCAAGTAATCACTTTTTGGTTATTTGAGAAATAGTAAATGTAGGATTTGTGTAGCTTTAGCTGTTTATGCTGTACATTGGTGCAAGTTTACTTAAGAAATGGACTGTGTCCATCAAGAAAGCCTAGGAGTAGACGCGGGTGGGGGAAGAAGCCACCTTGAGGAACTGACCCCTGCCCCTGGGCCTGTGTGTGGTCTCACTATGGCAGGAAGTCAGTGTTAGTGAGACTGCAGTGGATTCGAGGTTGCTGGATGCCAGCGCCAGGGTGATCTATACTGTGAGAACTAAAACTTAAATAAAGCAGCTCTTGCATGGGGCATTCAGGTGGGAGAGGCTCAGGGGAAATCTTGTATCATCTCTGCCCAAGAAATAAAGCGGATTCAGAAAAACATAAAGTCATCCCCAAATGCACCCAAGCACCAAGGGATGCCTTCACCTGGGGGCATCTTGGGCCGACCCCGGGATTTGTAGTCTCCTGATGCCCCTAGAGCATGTCTTGGCACAAGTGGACACCCCCATAGGGATGGAACTTTCTAGGATCCACCATCTCAGATGCAGGAAATGTGCTGCCCAGCCCTGACAGAGAGGCCATGGCAATCAGTAAGCACAAGCAGAGCCTGCATGGCTGCCCACCTCCCTGCACTGGTTGACCTGATTTCCATAGACAGGACATGTACCACATGGCCTCAATGGCAGTTCCTTATCTGACCATGTCCAGACCTTGACCAGTTTGCTATAGTCCCTTGGGTGGTCAACTTACAGAGGCTCTGCTGTATCTGATAAGCAGTGAGCTCAGCAGGTGCACAGGGGTTTGTTTGCTGAGAACTGCACAGTCCCAGGTAGGTGGCGGATGGCGGGTCATTTGGGCTGCCCGGCCATGGCAATCCCGGCAGGCTGCAGGAGATCATATCCGTGTGTGCTGTGTGTGTGCACTAGTATCTACCCACCCTGTCTCCATGCAGCTCCCAGCCCTTCCCTAGAACTGAGCACATGTGTACACATGTATGTGCAAGCAGAAGCCAGACCAGCTCCCACCATCCACCCACATAGGCAGAACCCCAGATCCCTGCTCCGTGGTGCTCACCTCCTGCCAAGGGCTCTGTCCCCATTTCTGCCCAGTGCACCTCCTTCTGGCCTCTCCTTTAGCTTCTCTGATGGCCACACACACCCAGCCTCTTTAAGACTCAGGGCGGCCCTGGAGATCCCAACTCTGAAGGCCCCTCCTCGCGGCCCTGCACTCCTGTAACCCATGTGGCAACTGCCACCAGAATCTGTCCTTCCTGGGGTAAAGCACATCCTCTAGACACATGTGGTACTTCCAAGGGCCTCCCTCAGCCACTGCCACAGGCCCTCAGTCCATCCCCTCCCCATGGCAGGGAGCATCTCATCTCCATCTCCATCTCTCTAGTGGCCCTAGTCACTTGGTTGACACCCCTGCCCCTCTCCTCCCCAGAAGCAGGGTCCCACTCAGGCATGGAGGTGGCCACAGGGCCACCAGGAGTATCACGGGGGACTGTGCAGGGTCAGCCTGATTAGGCTTGGGGGGCCAGGAAGTCCCAGGGGTAGAGCCCAGCTACCCACCCTTCCCTGCTCCTTGTTCTACCTGAGGTGCAGGTCCCTTAGGTCCCCAGGGGCAGGCAGAGGGTGGCTCCAGGTCCTGGCTGCACAGGATGCCCTCTACCTAATGAGTGCCTGGCCCCTATCAGGCGCCTCTGGGCAGGGCTTCCAAAGTGGCCACACAGATACGCACTGTGCGACCACACTTGTTTCAGGGGGGAAGGTTACTGCCTCCACTCTGGGGAGATATAGTTTCTGAACATGACTCAGCAGGAAGGAAGTAAATGATTTCGGCAGAGATTTCATTCAGGAATACCTTGGCCTACTCTCAACACATCATCCCTCTGCTCGAACCCTGGTGATTCAGAAGGAAGAGAGCCCTGCTGCCATCAGCAGCTGGATGGTGCGCAGCCAACTGTCTCCTGACACACAGAATGGCCACCTGATTCCTGGCTGTGCCACACCTGCGGGGCAGGTCAACCCTGGGGGTGCCTGTACCAGTTGGGGCAGCCAGGGTTCCTTCTGTGTTTGCCCCTAAAAAGCAAGTTTAAAAACCCAGAATCTTTCGATGTTATCTCCATGGTTTTATTTCTGCACGCAGCTTAAAAGACAGGCTGAAACCTTCTGATAGTTGCCTATGTCTGGTTTGTGCAGCTCTCATTGGGGGGGAGGGAGAATCTGCTGCCTCCAGCAAGGGGCCTCCACAGCAGCTCCAGAATCCTCCAGAATCTTCCAGAAGCCATAGCAGTTTCTTCAGCCACTGACTGCCAGCCCCGGGGGAGCCTGGCAGAGGGGAGGTGCTCCGATACTACGTGTCCTGGGCAGGCGCCTTCATCTGCATCTGGGCAGGAGGGCTTCAGCTGTGGTGGGGACTAAGTCCTATCCCACCCGCATATGGGCCCCTGGAACTCCCCCAGCAAGCCCCTCCTCCACACTCCTTGAACTTGCTGCTTAGATACACCTGTGTCTGCAAAGATGGGGCACTGGAGCTTGCAGCCAACAAGCTGGACAGGTGCAGGAAACCTTCTACCCAGAGAGCTGATGGGCACAGGTTTCTCTTCAGGACATAGCAGGAGAAGGCAGCAAGCAAGTGAGAGGAGGGCAGGGAGGCCAGAGGAAGCTGCGCTCACAGGCCCAGGGAGTGACCTGGGGGTTCCTACTGGGTGGCTGGGTGGGTGGTCTATGGCACTGGGTCCTTGGGCCCTGGGGAGGGGTGGGGAGGCATGGGGACGGTAAGCAGGAGCAAGTCTGGTCTCTGGAGGCTTAGGAGACCCCAGCACAAGCAGGGTCCTACTGTCCTCCCCTGCCCCCTACTGGCCGTGCTGCTCTGGGCTGATGGGCACCTGCAGGCAGGAGCCCTTCCCTTAACTGCAGACCCTGATGAGACAGGCTGTGTCTGGGGAAGGCTCCTCAGAGGCTGTTTCCTCTGGAGCAACTGCTAAAGGTCCCGGAGGAGGAAGCTGGGGTCAGCATAGCATGAAGGCCCTGGAAGTGCAGAGTTCTGCCAGCCGGCCACCTGCTGCACAGTTCTTACGGACAGGGCAGGCACCAGCCCTGAGGACTCGGCAGAGGGCTGGGCCCAACTCTCCCTGTCCAGCACTGGGGGCATCACCTGATTTCCCTAGGTCCCTATCTAGGGTGCTCAGTCCAGTGTGAACCCCAAACACTGTCCACTGAGGCCCAAACACTGCCCACTGAGGCCCAAACACTGCCCAGAGTGGTTCAAACCCTGCCTGCTGAGGCCCAAAAACTGCCCGCTGAGGCCCAAACACTGCCTGCTGAGGCCCAAACACTGCCCACTATGGTTCAAACGCTGACCGCTGAGGCCCAAACACTGCCCGCTATGGTTCAAACACTGCCCACTGAGGCCCAAACACTGCCCAGAGTGGTTCAAACCCTGCCTGCTGAGGCCCAAACACTGCCCGCTGAGGCCCAAACACTGCCCGCTGAGGCCCAAACACTGCCCACAGTGGTTCAAACCCTGCCTGCTGAGGCCCAAACACTGCCCACTGAGGCCCAAACACTGCCTGCTGAGGCCCAAACACTGCCCACTATGGTTCAAACACTGCCCGCTATAGTTCAAACACTGCCCACTGAGGCCCAAACACTGCCCACAGTGGTTCAAACCCTGCCTGCTGAGGCCCAAACTCTGCCTGCTGAGGCCCAAACACTGCCCGCTGAGGCCCAAACACTGCCCTCTATGGTTCAAACACTGCCCGCTGAGGCCCAAACACTGCCCTCTATGGTTCAAACACTGCTGAGGCCCAAACACTGCCCACTGAGGCCCAAACACTGCCCACTGTGGTTCAAACACTGCCTGCTGAGCACGGCTTGTGCTTGTCTATGCTGCTATTGGCCGGGTCTGGGTGCCCTGCACCAGGTGGCTAGGCTGGAAGAGGTGACAGAAGCTCCCACCAGCCTCTGGGTATATCTGCCCAGGGTCTTGGCCACCTGTCCCGGGAGTGGAAGTTTTCCAGATGTGCACAGAGCCCTGGGGACACTCACAGGCCACAGCTCTGTCGTCTTCATTTCCTGGTCACTGGACGAAAGCAAAGGTGAGCCCAACACTGTGCCTTCTGGGGTAGGTTCTAGGTATAGAGAGCAGGAGGAAGCAGCCATCAAGGCTGTGACTGCGGGTGACACTGGCTGACCAGTGGACACACTGGGCAGCAGCTTGTGGTTGTTGGGGGAGGAGGCTGTTGGCTACTTGAGAGTTTCCAGGTGGGCGCGTCAGCTCTGGAGGCTGAGAAAAGACTAGAGACTGGGGCTGCTGGGGAAGTACCCCAGGGGTCACCTGCTGACCCAGCTTCTGCTCCACAACCAACTTTCCAAGGAGTCCTAGGGTAACCTAGTCTCTTCCTGGGGTAGCAAACATCCACATGCATGGGATGTCTGGAGGCCACAACAGCAGGCAGGGTAGGGTGGGCCTTCTGGTGCTTGTGGACAGTGGGGAGATGAGTGCTGTGGCCCAGACCTCCTCATGGGCACTATCGGGACAGGTTCCCAGACACTCTGGAGAGTTGGGGTCTAGGACAGGCCAGCCTCTGCTTAGAAAGCTCCTGGATGATTTGACGCCTGGAGCACATGCCCTCCAGCCCCATTGAGCTAAGAGTTTGGGACAGTGATGTTTTCCTAGTGTGTTAAAGACTCAAATCCATCAAGATGGCAGGTATCAGGGGACAGTAGCATGTGTTGACAGGGCTGAGGAGGCTCAAGTCCACATGCACTGTGGCTGGGGGGAGGAGGTGTGATCTTGCATGCACCATGGCTGGGATGGGGCATTAGCTGGGGCAGCTGATACGGAAATCAGTGTGGCAGTTCCCTAGAGTTAGGGATAGGTGGCCATGTGGCCTGCACACACACCCACAGAACCGAGAGTGGGGCTCACACAGACACACACCCTGTGTTCACAGTAGCATTACTCACGAGAGCCAAGGGTGGGAGCAGCACAAGTGTCCACGGGGACAGAGGCACACCCTCACAGTGCAGTGCTACTCAGCTCACATGGGAGGGCAGGCAGTGCCAGGTGCACAGCGAGCCCTGAGGACATGGTTCCAAGTGAAATGCACTGGCCACAGGCGTACAAACCCTGTCTAACCCCACTCAGATGCCGGCCCCAGAGTCATTGAACACACAGAGAGCAGATGGTGCAGGCCTGAGGTGGGGGTTAGTTCTTAATGACAGAGTATCAAGTTCTGGGGACGGTGGTGACGGTGGCACAACAGCGTGAGTGCACTTAATGTGCTAAACTGTAGTTAAAATGACAAAAATGGTAAATCTCACAGTATGTGTATTTTGGGATAAAGAACAGAACTGACATTGAGCCGGACAGTCACACAGACCCAGGACAAGGCTAGGTGCCCTGCAGGACATGCAGGTGCTGTCACAGAGGAGCAAGGTCAGGCTGTAGCCTGGGAGCTGGTGCTGACTGGTGTCCCCATGGCCATGCCTGGCACACCTGGGTCTGCACTTTCACCCAACCCTGACGCTGTTGCCCAGGGCCCCTGGTTTCTCAGGGGATGATGAAGAGGTGGGGGAAGTTGTCCTTCCTCTGGGTGCCCAGCGACCTGCAGACATTGGTACTCCCTGCCCAGGGCAAGGTTCCCACACTCTCTGGAATGCTCCCACACTTCCCAGAGCAGCCTTGAGAGACATAGGCCTCTCCCAGCTCTGGTCTGCCCTGCTGTGCACGGAGGAGCGCCCCCAGTGAGAAATCCAGAAAGGTACACTCGAGTCTGTGAGATTGACTAAAAAGGCCAGAGGGCAAACCACACACAGCCACCAGGTCCTGTTCCCAGGCCCTGGAGAGATGCCCTCGAGGGCACATATTTGGGCTCTAGGCCCAGGTGAGCTTACCTGTGGGTGTGTGACCTGCAGGTTGCACTCCCATCCCTGCTGCCTGGGGCCCCAGGGAAGCTACGCAGACGCAAGGTGCTGGTATAGTCCACCTGAGCACGGCAGGGGGAGCTGCAGGGGCCATAGGGGCCCAGAGGATGCCAGCCCAGGCAAAGAGTTCCCCAAACAAGCCCCAGGCAGTGTTCACCCTAACAGCCCCCCACAGAACACAGAAGAGAGCACCCTTCTCCAGAGGTGGACAGTTGGGCCACATACACAGACATGCCCTCAGCCCATATCCAGACCCTGTGTTCAAGTGAACAGCAGTGAGGAGAAATTCCAGAGCACACAGGAGAGGCCTCGACAACGAGGTGAGTGTTGCCCTCCTGCAGGCTTTGTCCTGAAGGGAATCACTCTCCTGTTGGAGGGAGGTGCACCAGCGTCACACCTGGCCTGCTGAGCTATCACCATGTCACTGCCACTCAACATGTACAGACACAATGCCCTGCACCCAGACACACACATACCCTGAGGACATGTACAGATACATGTCCAAGGACATAGACACACACACAGAGGACACACAGATGCATGCGTAGTACATGCACACAGATGCACCTGCATACACAGGACACACACAGACATACCTGCATACATAGGACACAGACACACACCTACACACATACCTGCACACACATGACACACAGAGACACTTGCCTAGTACACACACACATGATGCACACACAGACACTCAAAGACATACACTTGCACACAGACATACCTGCATACACAGGACACACACAGACACATACCTAGTACACATAATGTACACACGCACACAAAGGTCACAAGCACACCCCTCACCTGGCCTGGCCCCTGCAGGCCGCATGCTAAGCACTGGCCTTGTCCCTTCCTGACTCACTGCAGGTACCTCCCACACAGCCCTGGGCCTCTGTGAACATGTGTCTCTGCCCTATGCAGAGAGGTGACTGTGGCCTTGCAGTGTGGGGACTGGGTCGGACAGCTGTGCTTAGGGTCAGGAAAGTCGGGGCTCAGGGCTGCTTCATGCCCGCTGGGCAGTCATCCTGCAGTGAGCTTGGTGGGCTGGAGAGAGGGATGAGGGGTCTGCACAAGGAAGGACCCCCTGCAATGGGCAGCTCCAGGCTGGGACGAGGGCCTGTGTCTGTTGGAGACAGACTCCCTTGACTATATCCCAGGGCATCCTAGAACTGCCCCTGGAGTAGTTGGGTCAGTACGGCCCTGAGAGGGCACCCATGTTTGGTTACTGGGAGCTGCACATCTTCCCAGGGACCTTATCTGCTTGGCCCCAAAGCCCTCAGCCAGCTTCCCTGTGGAGTGTCCTGTCCTCTGAGGGGTCCTGGGTGACCCTGGCCCAACCACACTGGCTGTGTAGACCTGAGTCCTGCACCCAGTCCAGCTTTGGGTGAAACCACAGCCCAGGCTGGATACACAGGGGCGTGGACTCCTCCAGAGGGCGAGCAGCAGGGTCAGGGCACATACCCTGGGCAGCATCTTCTTCTCTGGGTCAGCACGAGAAGGGCTTGGTCCCCTTGTGACCTGGGCACCCAGTGCAGGAACCCTGGCCCCTTCTGGTACAGCCTGGATCCCAGCCACTACCACCCTGTGCCCTGCTCAGCCTTGGTTCCAGGGACACCCAGGTCTGGAGGAAATAGGCAGACAGAGGGGTGGCAGGTACAGCTCCAGCAGGGCCATGGGAGCTTCCAGCTCACTCCCCTCTCCCTCCACCCCCAAGTGAGGCATTGGCTTTAAACAGGGATCTGGGCCCCCCCAAGATACCACACTGCCCAACCCTGCTCAGCCCTCCCTGTGCTTGGGACCTTGGGGACCTTGGGGCTGCTCCGAGTGCTGGCAAACCCAAGGGGATGAGATAGCTCGTCACCAGGCAACAAGCAGAGCTTGGAGAAGCTCTGGGCCCCAAGCACCAGGGCCCCAAGCAGGGCTCAGGTGGCCAGCCGAGCAATGTGGGGAGACTCCATCTTTTTTTTTTTTTTTTTTTGAGACAGAGCCTCAAGCTGTCCCCCTGGGTAGAGTGCCGTGGCCTTACAGCTCACAGCAACCTCCAACTCCTGGGCTCAAGCGAGTCTCTTGCCTC
>CAUYTI010033552.1:0-15152 GCA_963575145.1 Galago senegalensis
TCATAAAGAACAGAAAATATATTTACTATTCATTAAGTGGAAGTGGATCACCATAAAGGCCTCATCCTTGTCATCTTCAGGTTGAGTAGACTGAGGAGGAAGATGCAGAGGAAGGGATGGTCTTGCTGTCTCGGGGAGGCCGGGGTGGGAGACAATGTGAATGTGAGTAGACCCACATGTTCATGCCCATGTTGTTTAAGAGTCCACTATAAATATGTTACATGTTACAACTTCCTCTGTAGGTGTTTTTCCTAATTAATCCTTCAAAGTATCTTGTGATTTTGTTGTAATTTTACAAGGAATATTCAGAAATGAGTATTCTGAGTGAAATCTTAAAAATGAGCAAGATCATGGTGAAAAGAGTTCACCATGGGTGGTTTGGGAGGTTCATCCCCATCAGTTTTGCCTTTTCCATGAAGCCAGGCCAGTTACATCTCACTAGTGTCTTGGTCTTTATTTGCTGGGAGAATGGGGACCAAAGATCCTATTCTTGGCAAGGGAATGCACCCCAGAAAAAGAGGAAAACTAAAAAGTAAGCTGAATGAGTCAGAACAAAGAAAAGTAAGCTAGTTTAAATTTAAGCTAGCCATTGCTAGCAAGCTTTCTGCCTTTTCTGAAATTCTAGCCTGATGGGGATACAGCTCACAAACACCCTGCTAGGTCTGTGAGCACTCTGAGGATAAAATGGTCATAGAAGAGGCGATGACAAAGACCTAGAAAGATACATTAACTGGGTTGTTTCCTGCCTAGTAAACAGGCAAAGCAGATAAGCATTGTGGAGATTTGCATTTGCTTGAGGCAAAGATCAAGGGAAAAGCTTAAGCTCAGAGATGTGGGCAGAAGAGCTTATATCCCTTATCGCAGAGGAAGATCCTCTGTGGTGGTGATCGGAGGAAAATTCCTCCCTCCCACCAATTCCTCAGAAGAGGAATTGTTTTACTCTACAGGGAACTAGTGTAGTTTAATGCCTCCCTAGAAATCTGTGTGTGATCGCAAGCTGGAGGCTCACCCAATACAAGGTTTAGATTTCAGATTTCTCAAGGCTACCCTTAAGGTTAATAATAACAATAGGAGCTGATAGGATCAATCAGAGAAACTGCTGACGTCTATGTTCCCTCCCTAATCTTACCCTCTGAAGAAACAGACTTTAATAAAAGCAAAGTGAAGCAAACACTTGGTGTCATTGTTGGAATCCCACGAATGGGCAATCTGAGCTTCCCCTTTTAATTCTGCTCTATGTCTCATGTCTCTTTCTTTATTGTCATTTCTAACTCTCTATTTCTTCAGCTGGTAACTGCCAGTTTCCACAGGTCTTAGTGGACCCTTCTGGGGCGGGACCCAGACATTTGGTGCCCAATGTAGGGCATGACAATATGAAAGATAAAAACCAACACCAACACATTCTCATCACAATCTCACACACATAATGTGCTCTCTGCACTCTTTGTATGGATGGAAATAATCACTCTCCCTGGAAAAGAGACTTTGGTAAGTGATCCTTAGCATGAATTTTATTTCTTTCCTTCACTTCAAATACACTAATTCTTGTGGGAGTTTACCTTAATCAGTTCAGCCTGCTACAAAAAATTCCCATAGACCTGGAGCCATTTACTTCTCACTGCACTGGAGGTTGGAAGTCCAAGACCAAACTTTTAGTAGATTCAGTATTTGGTAAGGGTTCTCCTCCTGATTTGCTGATGGCCACCTGATTGCTGTATCCTCCCATGACAGAGGGAGAGACCATCTCTCTGGTATCTCTTCTATCAGGGCACTAATCCCTTAGACCCCATCTAAGCCTGATTACCTCCCAGAGACCCCATCTCCAAATACCATCACATTGGAGAGCATGTGAATTTGGCAGGGCCACATTCAGTCCATAGCAGAATTAATTCCTAAGTTAAAAAAAATGAAAACACAACAACAGAGAAATTATGAAACAGAAAAAAGACACTCCATGGGCAAAAGCCAAGAGCGAGTCAGTGAGAGCCCAGCTCCCACCTGTGCTGACATTTGATGACATCTACTTCCTTCCTGCTGGCTGTGGTTGCCTCAGGGACCCAGTAATTCCTAGGCTTTGCAAGAGACATGTCAATGTGTACAATCTGGGTAGCGTTTCAGGTGGCGCGTGCAGCAGGACCCTTTCATTATGTCAAAGTTTACTGTATTCAAGCCTCTGGGGGCGTGATATCCACACCAAGCAAGTGAGGTGTCTGCCATGGCAGGTACCAGGCTTCAGACCTCTCCAGAGGATAATAAGTGAAGACAGACTGGTTGCATCAAACAGGTTGTAAAATAAACGGTTCTTCCCCCCACTTTCTTTCCCGTGAGTTTTTGAGCTGGTTAATGTGACATTATTAGAATCGTCTTACTTTCTCTTAGGACAAAGAAATAAAAAATTCAGATGCTTTAAGAGTAAGAATGAAAGTCTTGCCAAAGAGGAAAACAGGGTCCTTTGGGATGTCAGGCCCTGACTGATCAGGAGAAAGCAAAGCAGACCCCAGCAGACCCCAAGCGGGGCAGGCAGGGCTGGTGGGACGGAGGTGATGGCACCACCCGGGCTGGTGTGGGCCCCGCGGCCGACACACCTGCCACCAGTCACGCACAGCGCCCAGACCAGCCAAACCCGCAGCCTGGATTACAACACTTCCGGGGAACTGGAACCTACCAGTGAGTGACATTAACAGCCACTTCAGACAGACTGGGTGCCCCTCCAGCCCCTGAGAGTGAGTTCAACCAGAACAGGGTGTCAGAGAGGGCCCAACCCCCTGTGACCAGGTGCCAGCATTGCCACTGCATGGGGCTGGGGGCCCGGGGTCAGGGCCGTCTTCACGACATCACTTAGCTGAGAGGGGACTCTCCCCCAAGCTTCTCCCTGGAGTGAACTATCAAGGTCAGTCTCCTGTCACGACCTGTAGTGACCTGCAGGGCGACTCACCGGAATAGGACTAAGCCGGGTCACAGAAGCCTGGGAGGTGGCAGAGAGCCGCCGAGAAAAACAGCTGACCAGGCGGTTCCGTGCGCAGCCCCAGAGCTCCCTGGCCTGACAAGCTCCGACAGGACAGCGTAGGGGCTGTGGCCAGGGCCGGCGTCGCTCAGACACAAATGGCAGACACCCTGGCAAGGAGGTTTTAATGTGCACGTGAAGCACCCGGTTGGCTCTCTGTGGAGTGTCGTGTTGAGGAGGATCCTGAGGCTGTATCTGAGCCTGATAGGACAGGGGACCGGGGTTAGCGGCGGTATCCACGGTGGATCAGGGATGGAAGTGTGGCCTGGCACTGGTCCCCTGTATACACCGGCTCGCAGCTACACGCTGGCATGAAAGGCTCTGGGTCTGGAAAGGCAGGCTGGACCCTAACATGGAAAGCTTTTATGCGAGACAGAAGAATCTGGCCTGTGTTTTGTGGAATTTTGTGGTTCACTTGGTCACAACAGTAGTTCTAAAAATACCTAATGTCAATGCCTTTAGCAGAATTGACACTCTTTGCCAGCCAGAGAAGCTAAGAGGCTCCCCCTCACTGTTGTTTTAAGCTCATTTGAGTCTCATGGCTAAATTACCTGAAGGTCTTTCAGTTTTCAACCTTGTTTCAGGTTTTTGGCTTTTTTTTTAAAAATGCATTATTTTTATTATTTATTTATTTATTTATTTGAGACAGAGTCTTACTCTGTCACCCTGGGTAGAGTGCCATGGCATCAGCCTCACTCACAGCAACCTCAAACTCCTGGGCTCAAACCATCCTCCTGACTCAGCCTCCTGAGTAATCGGGACTACAGGTGCCGCCTGCAACACCCAGTTAATTTTTTCTGTTTTTAGTAGAGGTAGGAGTCTTGCTTTTGCTCAGGGTGGTCTCAGATTTCTGAGCTCAGGCAAGCTTCCCACCTGGGCCTCCCAGAGTGCAAGGATTACAGGCATGAGCCACCATCCCTGGCCTCATGGATTGTGAGCTGGAAAGTGACACTATCTGATTTTTTAGGAAGATTATTCTTACAGGGAGATGAAAGTAGCATGGGAGAAGGAAAACAAAAAGAGTAGAAGCTGCAGTTAGTTAAGAAGTACTGGTTAATTTTTTTAGTGATTAATTTGAGTTCTCAGTGGATTGTAGTTATCAGACCTTTGTCAGAAACATAACCTGGAAAAATCTTCTCCCATTCAGACAGCTGTCTGTTTGCTCTACTTGCAGTGTCCTGAGCTGTGCAGAAGCTTTTTAGCTTGATTAGATCCCAGTAATATGTTTTTGCTGTTGCTTCAATTGCCAGGGGGTCCTCCTCACAAAATATTTTATTTTCCCAGGCCATTATCTTCAAGCATTTTCCTTGCACTCTTTTGTAGTATTTTTTATAGTTTCATGTCTTAAGTTTAAATCTTTTATCCAGTGAGAATCAAGTTTTGTTAGTGGTGAAAGATGAGGATCCAGTTTCAGTTTTCTACAGGTTGCTAGCCAGTTCTCCCAGTACATTTGTTAAATAGGGAATCTTTTCCCCAGTGTACGTTGTTGTTAGGCTTATCAAAGATCAAATGATGATATGATTCTTCATTGGTTCTTTATTCTGTCCCATATATCTACAGCTCTATTTTTGTGCCAGTACCGCTGGGTGTTTTTTTTTTTTTTAGAGACAGAGTCTCACTTTGTTGCCCTCAGTAGAGTACCATGATGTCACAGATCACAGCAACCTCTAGCTCTTGGGCTTAGGCAATTCTCTTGCCTCAGCTTCCTGAGTAGCTGGGACTGCAGGCACAATGCCGGATTATTTTTTTGTTGCAGTTTGGCTGGGGCCAAGTTCGAACCTGCCACCCTTGGGATATGGAGCCAGCACCCTACTCACTGAGCCACAGGTGCCACCCCAGTACCACTGTTTTGATCACTATAGATTTATAGTATAATCTAAAGTCTGGTAGATGTGATACCTCCTGATTTGTTTTTATTTCTAAGTAATGTATTGGCTATTTCAGGTTTTTTTCTGATTCCATATAAAACAAAGTAGTATTTTTTCAAGTTCTTTAAAGTATGAGATTAGTGTTTTGATAGGGACTGCATTAAATGTTTATTGCAGCCCAACACAATAGCCAAGTCTTGAAAGCAGCCTAAATGCCCATCAACCCATGAATGGATAAGCAAATTGTGGTACATGTATATCATGCAGCCATAAAAAGAGGGAGACTTTACATCTTTTATGTTTACCTGGATGGAGCTGGAATATATTCTTCTTAGTAAAGTATCTCAAGAATGGGGAAAAAAGTATCTAATGTACTCAATATTATTATGAAACCAATATTTAAACACTTACACATTCATACGAATGATAAAACACAAAGATTGTCCTGAAAGAAAGAGGGAGAGAAGGGACAGGGGAAGGGAGGGAGGAGGGTGAGCGGAGGGAGGGTACTTGATGGGATCTCATCTATTGTACACAATGCAAGAGTACATTTCAAAACAACTAAGAGTGTATTATATATGTCCCACCACAAAAATAAGAAAGTGAGGTTATGGTTATGTTAGTTTGATTTAAGTGTTCCACATTGTACCCATAAATTTATACAGTTATGATTTAATGAAAATTAAGTAAAAAAAAAAAAAAGAAGTACTAGATAAGAGGTATAGGACTCTCCATGTACAGGTTACACATACCTAAACTAGAACTGTGGAAACAGAAAAGGGACAAGCTGAGCAGAAATCGTGACATCAAGGCTTAGCTTGGGTATAGAGGACATAGCACAGAGAAACTTCAGAAATGATGTCAAAGACTCTAGTCCTATAGACAGAAATAGGGAAGTAACATGGAAGAATAAATTTAGGCTGGCATGAGGGAAGGGACGAGATGGTAGATGAATTCTTGCTGATGTTGCCACTGTTACAGATGGACTCACTCACAACACAGAATTTCCCTCAGAAAAGCTGTGAGTTGGACATTGTCTCCTGTCCTGTCTTTCCCAAGACTAATGGAGGACATCCAATTAGGACAGCTGGCTGGATTAAAGTTTAGTCTGTGGCTGTGGAGAAAAGCCAAATGGACTGGGATGGAATCTGTGTCCTTGACCAGAGGAGCAAAGGACTAGCTGGTGATCAGCTTCGGCCATTGCTGCTAGAAAATCTAATCAGACATTGGCTTCCTGTCTTCAGCCTTCTTGCCAGCTGGATGGTCACCTTGCCCTACTGTCTGAGCCAGCTGCAGGTAACTTTTTTATCCCTCTTCTCTCTTTTCATCTCATCTGTCTTGATCAAGGGCAGGATTGATCAGGATGAGCGTGTTGGAGAGTGGGGTAAGTTTGCCATGTCAGTAAGGCAGTGTGTGCACTGAAGGCTTTTTGTGTGCCCTGCCTGCTCATCTGTGGTCTGAGTCCTACTCTATGATGACAACATTTGCTAATAGTTGTCACTGCACACCCCCCTCTAACATTCTCTCATAGATATTTGATGGCAAGACCTACTCACACTCATTGAGCCCTGGTTCAGCTGCCTTATCAGTTAACCTAGTAGCTTACTGTGAACTTCATTATTTCTCATGCAGCTGTGGGTTGGCTGGGCTCCGGTGGAGGTCTTGCAGAATCTCATGCCGCCATGGGTGGGGCTGGAACATCTAAGACGCTTCATTCACGCATCTGGCCCCTTGGCAAGGCCAGCTGAAATCTGGGCTCAGCTGTGCTGGTGGTGACCGGGTCTCCTGCTCCCACCATGTGGCCTCAGGGTCTCCCCTGGATAGTAGCTGAATATTTTACACGGCACTGGGAATTTCCAAAGCACAAAAGCAGAAACCACTGTACCTTCTGATGATGAAGGCTCTGGACAGACAGATCACTTCTGTATTGTTGTTGGTTTAGGAGATCACAGAGCCAGGCTGGACTGGGAGTTAGGCAAGGACTACCTAAGCATGGAAATACTGGGAGGCACAGTTCACTGGGGGACGTCCAATGACTTCCTACCTCTCTCAGAGTAAAATCCTCTGAGGCCTTCTCTGACCTCAGCTCGACTCACCCTCCCTTCTCTCTGGCTATGCTGGCCCCTCTCTCTTTCCTTCTGTGGCCCAGAAGAAGGTATTCAAGGAGGTGGCGCTAGGAACCTGAGTAAGTCTTGCCAGACATGTAGAAATTGTTTAGGAGGACAAACAGTGGTAAAGGAATCCCAAGAGAGGGAAGAACATTTAAGAGCACTGAGGATTCAGAAAAGTGCCAGTTGTGTAGTTAGAACATAGAGCAGCTATCAGCGTATGTAGAAGGTCAGGCTGCAGAGACGAGGAGGGGCCGGATCATGAGGGAGATTGTGCACCAAGCCAAGGAATTTCCGTTTGGTTTCCTAAATATTGAAGTGTTGCAAGCAGGAACAATTTGATCAGATTTGCATTTTGGTAAGAGCATTTTGACAGTTTTGGGAAACACTAGAAAGTGAAGAGAATAAAAAGCAGAGAGACCAATTAGGATGTATTTTTTTATTATTAAATGATAACTGTGTACATTAATGCAATCATGGGGTACAGTGTAGTGTTTTCATATATAATTTGAAATATTTTCATCAAACTGGTTAACATAGCCTTCAGGTCATTTTCTTAGTTATTGTGTTAAGACATTAATATTCTACTTTTAGAAAGAGTCACTTGTACCCTTGTAAGATAAACCATAGAGGTGATCCCACCAATCGCCTCCCCTCCTCCCATCCATCCTCCTCCTTTCCCCTCCCCCCCATATTCTTAGACTATAATTAGGTTATAGCTTTCATATGAAAGTTATAAATTAGTTTCATAATAGGACTGAGTACATTAGACACTTTTTCTTCCATTCTTTTTTTTTTTTTTGAGACGGAGCCTCAAGCTGTCCCCCTAGGTAGAGTGCCATGGCATCACAGCTCACAGCAACCTACAACTCCTGGGCTCAAACGAGTCTCCTGCCTCAGCCTCCCAAGTAGCTGGGACTATACGTGACCACCACAATGCCTGGCCATTTTTTTTTTGGTTGCAGCCATCATTGTTGTTTGGCGGGCCCAGGCTGGGGATTTGAACCCACCACCTTAGGTGTATGTGGCTGGCACCTTAGCCGCTTGAGCCATAGGCGCCGAGCCTTTTCTTCCATTCTTGAGATACTCTGCTAAGAAGAACATTTTCCAGCTCCATCCATGTAAACATGAAGGAGGTAAAGTCTCCATCTTTCTTAAGGGCTGCATAATATTCCATGGTGTACATATACCACAATTTATTGATCCATTTGTGGGTTGATGGGCACTTGGGCTTCTTCCATGACCTGGCAATTATGAATTGGGCTGCAATAAACATTTTGATACATCTTCGTTGTAATGTGATTTTTGGTCTTCTGGATATATACCTAATAAAGGAATTGCAGGATCAAATGGCAGGTCTATAAAAATACTAGAAGAAAGTGTAGGAAAAACACTTCAAGAAATTGGGTTGGGCAAAAATTTTATGAGGAGAACCCCCCGGGCAATTGAAGCAACATCAAAAATACACTATTGGGACCTGATCAAACTAAAGAGCTTCTGCACAGCCAAGATCACAGTAAATAAAGCAAGCAGACAGCCCTCAGAATAGGAGAAGATATTTGCAGGTTATGTCTCCAACAAAGGTTTAGTAACCAGAATCCATAGAGAACTCAAACGTATTAGCAAGAAAAGAACAAGGGATCCCATCTCAGGGTGGGCAAGGGATTTGAAAAGAAATTTCTCTAAAGAAGATAGGCACATGGCCTACAGATATATGAAAAAATGCTCACTATCCTTAATCATCAGAGAAATGCAAATCAAAACTACTTTGAGATATCATCTAACTCCAGTGAGATTAGCCCATATCACAAAACCCCAAAACCAGAGATGCTGGAGAAAGGGGATGTGGAGAAAAGGGAACACTCCTACACTGCTGGTGGGAATGTAAACTAATACGTTCCTTTTGGAAAGACATCTGGAGAACACTTAGAGAACTAGAAATAGAACTTTTTTTTTTGAGATGGAGTCTCACTCTATCTCTCTGGGTAGAGTGCTGTGGTTTCATCACAGCTCACAGTAACCTCAAACTCTTGGGCTTAAGCGATAATCTTGCCTTAGCCTCCCAAGTAGCTGGGACTACATGCATGCCTCGCCATGCTATACTAGTTTTCTTTGTTTGGGAGGGGGGGTTAAAAACTATTTTTAGTAGAGATGGGGTCTCTCTCTTGCTCGGGCTGGTCTCAAACTCAAGTTGTCCATCTGCCTCAGCCTCCCAGAGTGCTAGGATTACAGGCGTGAGCCACCACACCCTGCCTGATCAGGATGTTATTACCAGTGATCATGATGAAGGTCTTAATAGGGCTGTCCCTGGAGTGTGTGAGTATGTGGGCAAATATTGGGGAGAGGGACATGTTTATGTAAATAATTTGATTTGAAAAATATCTCAATTAATAACTACTAAAAATTTAGTAAAGATTCCCGTAATCATTTTCTACCCAATCAGTGCTTAGAAAGATTCTTTGTAATGTCAGGCCCCATCTGCTTCTGCCCAGGTCTACGAACTACCCCTTCAGGCTCTCTAGTGTGGAATGTGCTGTTCCAGCTGGGTGATATCTCCCACTGCAAGAAAAAAGTGGCACTACAGTTACTGCTCACCACACCATTGCTCTTTGCAGGCTATTTGTGTAGAAATAGTAAAGACCTCCTTGCCCTCGCAGTTGCCTAACACCAGTTATTTTGTGCTGTAAACATCCTTCCTCCTGACATGACATCATTCATCAGAAAGCCTATGATGTTGGTTTTCAAAGACTCTCTCAGACGTTGTCACAGTGCCTCACTGGTAATCCCCAATGCGAGTCTCACCCAGGGCATGCAGGAAAATGTAAGCAGTAATTCACTTTCTGCTCATGTTAAATTTAGTGCTCAGAATTGTATACCATAAATGCAAAATGATTGGTTCCAGTCATCCTTCTCTTGAACTCTCTAGGCCTTTGTCTCATTGTATTTCTAGAATGTCATCTCTTTTAAGGTTGGACACACTCCTGCCTTCCACACTGCCGCCAGTAGGGAGGAGAGTTGGGGAGGCCTGTGGACCTGGCACGAAAAGGACAATCTCCTTTGCTCAAGGAATATCAGTCCTCATCTGGCAGAACTTACAACCAACCAGAGACAGTGCAGTGTCACCATCCAGTCAGAGACAGGGCAGGACATCGATCAGAGGGCCTGCTCTCTTTGTGCAGCAAGAATATCATAAGCTCTCAGGAAAGACAGGCCTGGTCACCCCTAGAGGACTCCCTGGCATATGGCACAGAGCCTGCAAAAGTGTGGCATGACCTAGCTTCTTTGCCTAGCTTCTTCAGGCAGAAGACTCCTGATACCACTGTTAGTACCCTCAGCAACCAGAGATGACACTTCAGGGGAGTGAGGGTACCGATCAGCTGATGCACAGGTCCACACATGCCGCTCATGTGCAGCCTCAGGCCTGGGACTTTCAGTAGCTTAAAGCCCTGAACATTTCTTGTGTCTCTTGTCAGAGTTAGCAACCCCCAATCAGAGTGTCAGCACCGTCCTGACAGCCCAGTCTTGCACAATCTTGTGAAAAAAGAAAAAAGTCAGGCTGACCTCCTAAAACTGGTGCCTGACCCCAGAGCAGCCCCCGGGGGACATGGCCCAGAGTTCCTTGGGGCAAATGGTTGACTACCATGCCAGGCAGAGCTTCAGGTGCATTCTGAAGAGGAGAAGGGACCAGGAGCAGTGTGGGCTGCGGTGCCCTGCCTGGGTGGCCCTGCACGACCAGCCCGTGCCTGGCGCTAGAGGGGACTTAGGACATTCTAGAAAAATCCTCTCAGACTCCCTTTGCCACAGGACTTTAGACAGGTGTCCTGCTGGACCCTGTCTGAAGGTGGTCCTGGCAGTTTGAAGGAACAGTGGGTCAGAGAGCTGGATGTTGATTTAAGCCACTTGTAGAAGATCCTGGGGGAATGATCATGATTTCTGATCTCTCTGTGACTTAAACATATTTTAACACAGCTTAACAGTGAAGACCAACACATAAAGTGGAAACTGCAGTGGAGGATGAGTGTTCAGAGCCTGGCCAATGGCACAGTTCAGGACGCCAGGACACCTCTGTCTCAGGGTGCTCCATGCAACGCAGTTTGAAAACCACACATCTTGAGATGGTGCACAGAGGCTCGCGGTGGAAATGAAGGCTGAACTCACCCATCTGTTAGCGCTGTGTTGCAGAGATCCACTCGCATTTCCCACATGGTATTTTCCAACCTGCTTTCAAAGTTTGCTGCAAAACTAGGCTAGTTTCTTAAACCTTTATGTCAGGAATCCAATTCAAATCTTCATTAATTTTGCTCAGTTCTCCCCTTGCTTCCCACTACGCTCCACAAGACCATGACAACAATTTAGAAATTTCCTGTTATTTATAAACAATTTATAATGACTCAAAACAAGTTAAAAACAGAGAAAATAAATACTAAACAGAAAAAAAAAAATAGCCTATCCAAATCCGTAAAATCCAAAATGGATGGGGGCAGCGTGTGTCAGTGAGCGTCTCACGCCTGTGCTCGGATCGTTGTTGAAGACAGTGGCCCTGCAATTCCATTTAAGACCCATCTGGAAATTATTTACTTTCACTGGAAAATCATGTAATGTTTTTTAAGGAAATCCCATTACCAAAATGCTCCAGAAGGATGTCACTGATTTCTGGAGAACAGTAATGTTCTTGTGCCTTGAACTGCAGTCACTGACCACATAGGACGCCAGCCTCAGTGTCCCCACTGCCAGGCATTAAAGGGCTGCTTTGAAACTCCTGCCAAGTCGACAGCATTTTCATTATTTCTGTGAAGCTTGACACTAGAATCTCTTAAAGGAGCAACAGTTATGTCCCACCGCCAGGATAAAGCAGCTGAAATTGTGCATATTCTGTTATTATACCACAATACCTGTCCTGAGGCTCCCCCAGGCTACAGGCTGTGAGCAACCGAAGTGAGTCCACTGAAGATGGTGAAAAGGGAATCCAGACAGGTTGTAATGATGTCAGCTCAACCCCCATCTCTGAAGACAGCAGGAACAACCGAGAGGAGTCTCTATTTCAGAGGTGTGCAGGCAGTGGCCTGGCTGGACGTTGAGAGGACAGGAACAGACCAGAGAGCCAGAGGCAGGACAGAGGCAGCGTCTATTCTCCTGGCAGATGGAGGGGGTTATGAAAGAGTTTCTGTCTTCCCATCACTTTTCGAGAGCTTGCAGAGTGACCCTGATGTTTTTGGTCTTATCAATCATTGAATCAGCCCCTCATTGCTCGTCCATCAGGGCATGGCTAGTTGTCACCTGCTAAGTAGCCTCCTCCGCCCTTTCACTCAGAATTCAGCTGGGTTACCTCCATGTGCTATAGAGTTAAATCTTTTCTTCACACTTGACTTGCTGTAAATGTGAGTCCTGCCTTATCTACTCTTGACTCTTTGACAGCATCAACAGATTATTTGACTTTTCTGGATTTTCTTTTCTTTTTTTTGAGACAGAGTATCACTATGTCACCCTAGGTAGAGTGCTGTGGCATCACAGCTCACGGCAACCTCAAACTCTTGGGCTTAAGTGATTCTCTTGCCTCAGTTTCCTGAGTAGCTGGGACTATAGGCACAATGCCGGATTATTTTTTCTGTCCCATATATCTACAGCTCTATTTTTGTGCCAGTACCACTGGGTGTTTTGTTTTGTTTTGTTTTGTTTTTTATAGACAGAGTCTCACTTTGTTGCCCTCAGTAGAGTACCATGATGTCACAGATCACAGCAACCTCTAGCTCTTGGGCTTAGGCAATTCTTTTGCCTCAGCTTCCCAAGTAGCTGGGACTACAGGCACCTGCCACAATGCCTGGCTATTTTTTGTTATAGTTGTCATTGTTGTTTTAGCTGGCCCATGTTGGGTTCAAACCCTCCAACTTTGGTGTATGTGGCTGGCACTGTAACCACTGTTCTATGGTTGCCAAGCCTGACTTTGCTGGATTTTCTAGACTTCAGATGTTAATTGAGAATTCCGCATGCTTGATATATTAAACACACACACACACACATGTTTACTGGCCAATTTCATGCTGCCTTTTGTAAAGTACATATCTCTATCTTTTGACCAGTTTTCACCTGGCTTTCTCTTATTGATTTGTATAGTTCTTTATATATTCTGGGTAAGACTCCTTTGTTGGTCATAAATATCATAAATATCTTTTTCCACTCCAAGGCTTGCCTTTTCATTCTCTTATAGTGACTCTTGGTGAAAAGAAATTTCTAATTTTATCAAGTTCAATCTATCATTTTGTTGATGAATGATGTTTTTGGTATGCTAAGAAATCTTTGCCTAGCTTCAAATCATAAAGGTATTCTCCTAAATTTTCTTCTAGAAGAATTTGTTTTCCCTTTCACATTTAGATAAATGAAAAAGTGATCGGCTTTTTTAGAGACAGCTATGTAAATATCTACGACTCTCAAGGACACCATCATCCAACAGTAAATCACTGTGTAAGCTCTCAAACGCTTACCTCTGATACCTTGAAAGAGCATACTGGTCGAGAAAGTTGGTATCATTTTCCTACACCATACTTACCTCCCCTTGGAACAAAGGGCTGGACTAAAAAGGGCAGAAATAGCACTATAGTTCAAAAAAACTTTGGTGTTAAACAGGCAGGCTTAAATTCCAGTCCTATTTTGAAGCTGTTTGTGTCCTAAGACAAGGCATTTAATTGGTTTCAGTCTTGGTTTTCTGATCTGGTAAATGAGCATGATAGTAGCTAAGCTTTCTGAATTTTTGGCATGCACCAGACTTTATGCCAAGAGCTTCACTCCAGGTCTAATTTAATCCTCAAAATGACTCTATTATGAGTGGCGTGTTAGTATTACATCTTCTTTACAGCTCACGTGCAGAGGGCGACACACATCCTGGTGAATCCAGGGCATAAGCCCTGGGTAGGCTGCCCCCAGGACTTATATATGTAAACACTATTTATGTTTTCTTCCTATAAAACCGTCAAAAGCACTGTAATGGCAGTAAAATGAGATAAGCCTTTTAAGTGCTTAATAAATATTAGGGTTTGTGAATGCGGTGACAATCAAATAACTAATTTCTATTATTCTCAACCCTAGCCTTTGAATGCTGGAATTAGCGTCCTTAGCTTCTTCAGGAAATGACACAGGAATTCTTTAGAGTCACTGGTGACAAAATCACCAGTAAGTTAGAAATACTTACTGATTGCACAACTAGTATTATAATCTTAGTTAATCAACTAATTTTTCTCACTCCATTCTTTCTTACTCTCCTTCCTTCTTTCTTTCATTCAGGAAATATTTACTGGGTGTTCACTATGTGCACACCACATTCTAGGAGTTGGTAATACAGCAGTGAACACAACAGTCAAATTCTCTGCCCTTCATGTCTGTAATCCTAGCACTCTGGGAGGCTGAGGCGGGTGGATTGCCTGAGCTCACAGGTTCGAGACAAGCCTGAGCAAGAGTGAGACCCTATCTCTAAAAATGTAGCCTGGCTTTGTGGTAGGGACCTGTGGTCCCAGATACTAGGCAGCGTGAGGCAAGAGAATTAATTGCTTGAGCTCAAGAGTTGGAGGTTGCTGTGAGCTATGATGCCATGGCACTTTACCCATGGCAACAAAGTGAGACCCTGTCTCAAAAAAAAAAGAAAGAAAGAAAAGGAAAGAAAAAAGAAATTCTCTACCCTAGGGAGCTTTCCTTAGAGTTTCATTGCCTGGTCTATACAATAAACAAACTGGCAACTATGTAACATTTAATAAGTGCTATGAAGATAAATGCAAATTAAAAGAGCAAAGAGTGAAAACATGGGGAGGAGGATTCATTTATGGATAAGTAGGTCAGGGAAAGCCTCTGTATTGAGCTGACATTTGATTAGATACCAAAAGAAGTGAGGAGGGAAAATCATGAGGATATTTGTTGACAGAAAGGTTGCCAGGGGAGGGAACAGAAGTTTCAGAGGCCGTAGGTGGAGATGTAATAGAAATGTTTAAGAAACTGCAAGGAGGCCAGTTTGGAGCAGAGTGAGTGTGTATTGAGAAAGGATGAGGGCGGTGCCTATGGTTCAAATGGGTAGGGTGCCGGCCCCATATGCTGAAGGTGGTACGTTCAAACTCAGCCCCAGCCAAAAACTGCAAAAAAAAAAAAAAAAAAAAAAAAAAAAAAAAAAAAAAAAAAAAAAAAAAAAGTTGG
>CAUYTI010033553.1:0-24637 GCA_963575145.1 Galago senegalensis
ACCTAAGGTGGCGGGTTCGAATCCCCAGCCCGGACCCACCAAACAACAATGATGGCTGCAACCAAAAAATAGCCGGGCGTTGTGGCGGGCACCTGTGGTCCCAGCTACTTGGGAGGCAGAGGCAGGAGACTCGCTTGAGCCCAGGAGTTGGAGGTTGCTGTGAGCTGAGATGCCATGGCACTCTACCCAGGGGGACAGCTTGAGGCTCTGTCTCAAAACAAACAAACAAACAAACAATCTGCAGGCCAGATTTAAGGTCTTAGGGGAACACTCCCAGCCGTAGTTTTTCTCCTTTCCTCCTCCCACTGGGCTCTGTGGCCCACAGGGCCTGAGCCCTCCTAGGTATTTAAGCCTTCCCAGGGGAGGAGAGGGCAGCGGAAGAATAGGGAGGGATCTTGTGTTCTTTGAGGGCTTCTCCGGTGCCCAGCCCCTGCTGTTCACCTTTCCTCATTATTTCAACCTCCTAACAACCTCACCACTTTTATAGAACCTGGCAGAGGAGAAAAGTCAGGCTAGAGAGAGGGTGGACAACTTGCCCGAGGTCCAGCCCCCCCACCCCCATAGAGGCAGAGCTGTCCCTAGGCCACCCCTGCTCAGGACCTTCTGGGTGATAGTGCAGGGTGGGGTTGAAATGGACAGGCATGAAGCTAGAAGGGCCCTCCCAGGCCAGTTCAGACAAGGCTTCCTCAGGTAGATGGAGAGATTGAGACTGGGAGAAGGCAGTGAACTTATCTGGCGTTCCATAGCAAGTTATTCTAAGTGCCAGGCAGGGTCCTCGAGGCAGGGAACCAGTAAACAAAAGGACAAGATTCTGGTCTCATGGAGGGCTTACTGACAGGAGGGGAGAGCGCAGCTGTACAGAACACAAGCGGCTCTTACAGCAATGTATGGCTCACTCTCCGCAGGGTAGCCCCTGTCCTGGAGGAGGTGATTTCTGAGAATCAGAGGGCAGGAGGAGATAAGCAGAGAAGCATGAGTGGGGAAGAGAGCTCTAAGCATGGGAGTTTTGTCCATCCTCTGTTCCCCAGGAAACTGCTGGAGAGTTTTAAGTGGCAAAGTACACTGGCTTAGGATTGCCAGGTAAAATACAAAACACTCTAAGGTAAATTCACATTTCAGGGAGACAACAATTAATAAATGAGTAAGCATTTGAGTATATGAGTAAACATTTCCCATGCAATATTTGGGATATACTTATACTAAAAAAAATCATGGTTTAACTGACAATCAAACTTAACTGATTTGAAATTTTTATTTTCCTTTTTAATTTCAGATTAATATATGGGTATACATGATCAGGTTACATTGTTTGCATTTGTTAGGTAAAGTCCAGGCAATTTAAAATTTAATTTAATTTAATTATTATTATTTTTCTTGCAGTTTTTTTGGCCGGGGCTGGGTTTGAACCTGCCACCTCCAGCATATGGGGCCAGCGCCCTACTCCTTTGAGCCACAGGCACCACTCCCTTATTTTTAGTTTTTTTGAGACAGAGTCTCACTATGTCACTCTCAGTAGAGTGTCATGGTGTCACAGGTCATAGCAACCTCAAACTCTTGGGCTTAAGCGATTTTCTTGCCTCAGCCTCCCAAGCAGCTGGGACTACAGCTGCCCACCACAATGCCTGGCTATTTTTTGGTTGTAATTGTCATTGTTGTTTGGCAGGCTCTGGCTGGGTTCAAACCCACCAGCTCTGGTGTGTGTGGCTGGCACCCTAGCTGCTGAGCTAGAGGTACCGAGCCTTTAATTTAATTTTAAATTTAATTCTGAGCCAGGTTTGGTGGCTCATGCCTATAATCCGAGCACTCTGGGAGGCAGGTCACTTGAGCTCAGGAGTTTGAGACCAGCCTGAGCAAGAGCAAGACCCCCATCTCTACTAAAAAAAATTAGAAAAATTAACCAGGCATGTGGTAGGTACCTGTAGACCCAGTTACTTGGGAAGCTGAGGCAGCAGGATCACTTGAGCCCTAGAATTTTTTTTTTTGAGACAGAGTCTCAAGCTATCACCCTGGGCAGAGTGCTGTGGCATCACAGCTCATAGTAACCTCAAACTCTTGGGCTTAAACAATCCTCTTTACTCAGCCTCCCAAGTAGCTGGGATTACAGGCACCTGCCATAACGCCCAGCTATTTTTTTTTTGGGGGGGTTGCAGTTGTCATTGTTGTTTAGCTGCCCTGGGCTGGTTCCAACCAGCCACCCTCAATGCATGTGGCTGGCACTGTAATCACTGTGCTACGGAGGCAGAGCCTGAGCCCAAGAATTTGAGGTTGCTGTGAGCTATGATGACGCCATGGCATTCTACCTATGGTGACAGAATGAGACTCTGTCTCAAAAAAAGAGAGAGAGAGAGAAGAGGGGCTGGAGTACAGTAGCAGTTGGGTCAGATGATTCCAGAGGGGTTAGGAGATTGAGTTTGGATTCATGGAGTAGAGGGAGAAGGAAGGGCAGGGCTAGCACCTAGACTTCTGAGTGCCCAGGTAGGGATGGAGGTGGCAAGCCCAGGGAGGAGGCTGGGAGGTAGCAGGGTAGATGCTGAGTTTAGTTCTGCTCGGTGGGGGCTGCAGTTCTCTAGGCCTCTCCAGGTGGAAACGTTGGTAGCTGTTGGAGATAGAGTTAGAGGCTAGCAGCTGACAGGTGTCTTTGGCAGAGAGCAGGGGAAAGAAGATTCCAGCAGAGGGAACAGCAGGAGCAGAGGCAGGTGTTGTCTCCTCCCATCACGTGTTCCAGTTTGTTTTTTTTTTTTTTTTGAGACAGCGTCTTACTTTATTGCCCTCAGTAGAGTGCTGTGGCATCACAACTCACAGCAACCTCCAACTCCTAGGCTCAGGCGATTATCTTGCCTCAGCCTCCCAAATAGCTGGGTCTACTGGTGCCCGCCACAACGCCTAGCTATTTTTTTCTTGCAGTTTGGCCAGGGCCAGGTTGGAACCCACCACCCTCGGTATATGGGGCTGGCACCCTACCCACTGAGCCACAGGCATTGCCCACATATCCCAGTTTTAATTCTGCCTCAGGGAGGAGTTGGGGGTGGGGGGCAGGTGCTGTGCTGCAGCAGTTCTGGTCCCTGGGCGTACCACCTCAGGTTTACCTCTGACAGCCTCACTTCTGAACACTGGAATTTGACTTTATCTCCCCCAGAGGTCACCTTGCCTGACCCTTGCCCTGGGGGTGGACATTCCTCACATTCCGTGGCCCTCACTGGAGGTGGCAGGCCCAGTTTCCATCCATCCTCAGCTCTTCTTGACAAGACTTACCTACTGAAGGCAAGGGTCTGCCATTGGGTCCCTGGGGTCTGGGTTAGGTCTAACCAGCCCGAGTTTAAGTTTTGACTCTGTATCCCACCTGCTGGGTTATCCTTGGGTGAAGTTCCTCTCCTTCCTGAGTTATGTGGTCCTCATCTGTAAATTGGGGGTGATTCTGACAGGTTGTCAGGAGTGTTGTATGGTCACATCCTTAAAAACACCTGCCTCAGCTCGGCGCCTGTGGCTCAAGTGGCTAAGGCGCCAGCCACATACACCTGAGCTGGCAGGTTCAAATCCAGCCTGGGCCGCCAAACAACAATGACGGCTGCAACCAAAAATAGCTGGGCGTGTGATGGGCACCTGTAGTCCCAGCTACTCGGGAGGCAGAGGCAGGAGACTCGCTTGAGCCCAGGAGTTGGAGGTTGCTGTGAGCTGTGACGTCATAGCACTCTATCCAGGGGGACAGCTTGAGGCACTGTCTCAAAAAAATTAAAAAAATAAAAAAATAAAAAAAAGAAAAACACCTGCCTCAGCACTTGGCATTCAGTAGGTGCTCTAATAATGCTAGCTCCTCCTTTGCATCCTTGAAGCCTCTGTTCCCTCATCTTTAAGTGAGAATCATACCTCCCATGACAAGTGATGGACTGGGCGAGTACAGGGTGTGAGGCCTCAGAATTCCACCTTCCCCGGGGCCAGCAGAAGGTGTGACTGGAGGCAAAGCTTGCAGTGACCTCAGCTAGTCAGGTGGCAGGCAGATGGACAAATGGCCATTGGGAACCAGTGGGATGGCCTTGGTGGAAAAGCCTGATAGAAAGAGGGGCGGGGGAGCCCAGAGCTGCTATAAAGGATTCTCCAGCCTAACTCTCCCTACAGAGTGAGGCATATCCACATAGCCCCAGGGCATATGCCCACCTAAGGCTCAAGCTCAATATTCTAGATCACCTTCCAGGTACCTTGGGGTTAGAACTGTTTGCCCAAAGGGCCTTGATCCTATTCCCAGGACCTAGGTCTGCCTCCTGGTAGACATGGTGCGTGGACACAAGGATCCTAGTAGTAAGGAATGAGGCAGGTGGGAAGAGAGAGAGGAACCTGGCAGGGGGCTGCTATTTGAACTCTTGTAATGTTAGGGGTGCTGCCTGGTGGAGGGGCTGGTGCCAGAGAAGTCCCAGGTTGGTGGTTGGGGGCTTTGATCCAATGGAGACCAGTTTTACCTGCAGATTCCCAGACTCACCCCTGGAAAATCACATTCCTAGATCCCAGAACCCAGGAATTTACATGTTTAACAAAAGTACCTTCCTCGGCTCGGTGCCTATAGCTCAACCGGCTAAGGCGCCAGCCACATACACCTAAGGTGGCGGGTTCGAATCCCCAGCCCGGGCCCGCCAAACAACAATGACGGCTGCAACCAAAAAAAAATAGCCGGGCGCTGTGGAGGGCACCTGTGGTCCCAGCTACTTGGGAGGCGGAGGCAAGAGACTCGCTTGAGCCCAGGAGTTGGAGGTTGCTGTGAGCTGTGATGCCACGGCACTCTACCCAGGAGGACAGCTTGAGGCTCTGTCTAAAAAAAAAAAAAAAAAAGTACCTTCCTCATGCCAGAAGTGATGCTGGGAGCTTTGTGTCCAGCATCCCATTTAATTATTACTATGACCCTGCCAAGTGGGTACCTCCAGGAGGAAACTGAGAGTGGTGAGATTTGCCTAAGACCTCACAGCAGGTAAACAATAGCCCTGGGACTGGTCGGGATAATACATACCTCTGGGAATCCCCACAATAGCCCTTTAAGCCCCCCAAAAGCTCAGAAAGAGATAACGGTATCTGTAGAGTTTGCATCAAAATTCTTGAATTTGGGCAGTGCCTGTGGCTCAGTGAGTAGGGTACTGGCCCCATATACCAAGGGTGGCGGGTTCAAAACTGGCCCTGGCCAAATAGCAAAAAAAAAAAAAAAAAAAAAAGAGATACAGAATTCTTGAATTCCTTTTGGACAAGTTTCAATTGGGCCCAGGGAAAGGGTATTCAAAATTCAGTCAGAGAATTGGTCCTCTTCTCTGTGGAGGGGGATGGTGGCCTGGTTAGCTCCCCCTATCCTGACCCTGATGACTCCAAGGCAGCTTTCAATCTCTGGCAGGACTTGTTGCCATCCAGGCCCTGATGTCTCCCACATTGGTCTCTCTAGCTCAGGCCTCTTGGCTCCACTCTAAAACGTTCTCAGCTGCCAGCATCTCCACACATCACCCTTTCTACACACACACACACACACACACACACACACACACACACGACCCGTCATCTTCCTCCTCCCTCAGACCTGCCTCGCTTGGGGCCCTGCCACCCTCCCAGTTCCCAAGCCAAGCACCTGAATGTTTGTTTATGTCCATTGCCACATCCAATCCCTGCCTAGGTCATCACCCTGTGGTATCTACTTCCTTACTAACTCCTGATTCTGTCCCCTCCTTCAGTGACTGCACTTGTCCTTGGTCAGGCCTTATCATTTCTCAGAAGAACCCCTGGCCCCTCTAAATCATCCTGTATATAGCAGCCAGAGTGGTTGCTAGGAAAACAAGGTGCTACATCACATTTCTGCTCAAAACCCATCAGTGGCTCTTGTGCCAGTGCCCTCCAACTAAAACCCATGCTTGTCAGCCTCTCCAGCAACACTGACTGGGGTGGGCCTCCTCCTCTTCTCCCTCTCTTGAAGCATTTATAGCAGCCTACAATAATAACACCTAATAGTTACTCAGTGCATTCTCTTTTTCTTTCTTTCTTTCTTTTTTTTTTTTTGAGACAGAGTCTCACTCTGTTACCCAAGCTAGAGTGCCATGGCATCATCACAGCTCACAACAGCCTCAAACTCCTGAGTTCAAGCGATCCTCCTGCCTCAGTTCCCAAGTAGCTGGGACTACAGGTGCCCACCATGCCCGGCTAATTTTTCTATTTTTAGTAGAGACGGGGTCTTGCTCTTGCTTGGACTGGTCTCAAACTCCTGAGCTCAATGATCCTCCCGCCTTGGCCTCACAAGAGCGCTAGGATTAGAGGTGTGAGCTGCCACTTGCCTCATTTTTCTTTATTGACCCAATTACTTCTCACAATCATTCTGAGGCAGGTTCTATGTTCAACTCCATTTTCCAAATAAGTAACAGGTTAAGTAAAATGCTTAGGGTCACACTACATGAGGACAGGAACCCAGGCCGGCTGTTTCCACAAAGCTGGCCTCTAATTCAGAGACGCTGCCTCCTGCCACCACGCTGGGTGGACATTTCGGGGTCTCTGTGTCCACGACTAGAATGTGAGATCCCAAAGAGAGTGTCTTCTGACCCATCTCGTGCGCCCAGCAGCCAGCCATCTCCACCGCAAGGGGAGGCGCCCGACGCCTGGCGCAGTCGGCCCTAGTCTCTGGCCGCTGCGGGGCTGTGAGGGCCCCCGACGGGACCGGCCGCGGGCGGCCCAGCTGGGGTGGGCTTGGGGCCAGATGGGCTGCGCGGCGGCGGGGAGGCCGGGCGGGTAGGCCGGGACTGCGCGTTGCCATGGGGACGGGGGCGGCGGCCCCGCCCCGGCGGGCGGGGGAGCAGGTGGCGGGACGGTGAGCAGGCTGGGGGAGGGGCCGGAAGGGGCCCGCGGGGTCGGGCCGGCGGGGCGCGCCCCCGGCTCCTCCTCCTCTCCCAGCCCCGCTGCTCCCGCTGCTCCCGCTGCTTCCTCTGCGCCCTGGGCCCAGCCACGGAATCGGAGGCTCCTTCTCCCTGAGCATCTGCGCAACTCACCGCCTCCACTCTCCCCGCTCCCCAGCCTCAGTTTCCCCGACGGAAAATGGAGCAGTCGGAACAGGAGAGTTCCGTAGACATCTCCAGGGCACGCTACTTTTCGTGGCTCTGGCATAGAGCCAGGAGGATTCAGAGCTAGACAATGGCTTATCTTCTTCTTAGGTGGAAGCCTTTACTCAACAAATGAGGCCCACCATTGCGCTCAGAACCCGGGACTATCAGTTAGAAGAGCTGTCAGAGTCTCTCCATTGTAGAGGGGACAGTAACAGCCCAGAGAGGGTGTGGGACCTGTTCAGGGTCGCACAGCGAATGGGAGGCAGAGGCATGATGAGAAACCTCCTCTTAGCCTCCCTGAGCTCCACCTATCACCTTCTGCCTTGGAGCCCAAACTGGGTGTGACACTGGGGTGGGGGGCAGTTTACTGTGGGGGAAAAAACAAACACCCCTGTTCTCTCTTCCTGCTGCCTGGATGGAGCTTGAGAGCCTGAAAGCCACACTCAGGGCAGTGGCTTCCTGTCTGCAACAGAGACCCTGGTGGCTGCCCTGCCCGGTCCACACCCCCATGGGCTCCGTCAGTGACTGGTACACGGCTGCGTGCCCCTGCCACCAGCCTTCAAAAGAGCTGTGGAGCTCCCCCCACCAACCCCACCCCAGTAGGTGGAGAGACAGGGTCCCAACCAGGGCTGGGTCTGCCCTTCTCCCCAGCCCCAGTTCTCCAGGGAACCCTGGCTTTCCTCAGGAATAAAGCCCCATTCTCCTTCCTCCTACAGGACCCATTTCTGAGCTCTCAGGCATCAGCTGCCCAGGGGCTGGGCTTGCTTCTCTTCCCTTAGGCTGGAGTCGCTGGAGACCAGCCCTGCTAGGTTTGCTGATGCGGTGGGGAGGTGGCCCTGGCCAGGGGAGGAGGCAGAGGAAGCAGGCAGAGGCCGGGTCTGTGCCTTTAAGGTGCAGCTTGCTGTTGGAACGCCACACACACACACACACACACACACACACACACACCCACACCCTCTCTCTTGCACACAGCCACACACATACACTCCCAAGCTCTGTTCTTTCCCTCCCTCTCTGTCACCCTGGCTCTATACAGACACATACACACACACACACACACACTCTCTCTCTCTCTCTCTCTCTCTCTCTCATACTCTCCCAGGCTCTGTTCTTTCCCTTTCTCTCCCCCTCTCTCCACACAGGGTATGTACACTCAGCCACACACACAGAAGCATCCACACTCTCTCTTTCTCCCTCACTCCCCAAGGTCTAGTTTTGAAAAACATGGGCAGGGGAGGAGGGGCAGGGCCAAGGAATCTGACCTAGAAAATGGCCCTGCCTCCTCCTGCCCCTCCCAGGCCCAGGAAAGGGGGCTTATTTTTCAATTTGGTATCACTGCCCTGGGTCAAGGCTGCAGGGAGAAGTTGAGCATGCACGGAAGGTGGGGGTCAGGCTCCTGGACTGGGAGGAGGGGGCTGTTCCAGGCCCAGCCTGTTGGACACAAGCCCAGGAGTCAGGGGAGTTTCCCCCTTCCTTCCTACTCTTGAAATGTGGAGCTCACCTCTAGCATACAGTAAGCAGGTTTAGGGACAGAAGTCATCAGCGTGACACAGCCGTAAAGGAGGGACCAGTTGACTTTCGACATGATTTAGGTGTCTCTGTTTAGGTCATCTTAAATGTTTAGTCAAATCCTAGACTAGAATTCTTCCCAGAGCTCTGGGCTAAGTCCTTCTTCTTCATTTTTATATTTTTTGAGATAGAGTCTCACTCTGTTGCCCTAGGTAGAGTGTGGAGGCGTCATAGCTCACAGCACCCTCAAACTTTTGGGCTCAAGCCATCCTCTTGCCTTAGCCTCCCAAGCAGCTGGGACTACAGGCGCCTGCCACAACACCTGACTATTTTTTTTCTATTATTTTTAGTAGAGATGGGATCTTGCTCTTGCTCAGGCTGGTCTTGAACTCCTGAGCTCAAGTGATCCACCTGCCTCAGCCTCCCGGGTTGCTGGAATTACAGGTGTGAACCACTGTGCCCAGCCCAGCGTCACCATTTAACACGCAGTAACACTGTGGCTCAGCTAACCCCTTTGGTTGAATAGCTAAACAGGATTTAGACCCACATCTTTCTCTTGCCACTCTAAACTCTTCCCAGGCACCTTAATGTTACTACAGGAGACTCAGTGGACTAAGAGAAGTCCCCTTCACTGCAAAGTCCTAGGGGGTCAGAACTGATCTTACCACAATGTACACTAAAATGTACCCTCTTTAATTCAGCAAAGCTTTCCTGGACACTTCCTGGTGCCATGAAATGACCACTGTCTCCCATCTGTAGGGATGATAGGTACAGGCAGTGATCTAGGGTTCGTGGGGTGGGATGCTAGCATCCCAAGGAAGCCCTGACTTAGATGGTGAGGGGTGTTGGGAAAACTGAGAGGGCTTCCCAGAGTGATGTCCTGGAAGGCTGAACTGAGGGTAGGAATCAGCCAGGTTGTCTTGGGCGTGTCAAAGACAGTTTGGGGAAGGCATGGAAGAACCTTGAGTGCTCAGAGCTTCACCTTTATCTCAGGGGGGGTGAAGGGGGCCTCCTAGGACTTTGGCTTCACCAGCTCTACTCCCCCAAATGGCTGCAAGGTCAGACATTCTGCTTAGACCCCTGCTGGTAGCTATTCTCCACTCTGGGAGTGTGGAGTCCTAGAGTGCCCTCTTTGGAGCCTCCCAGAATCAGAAGAGTGAGGCTGTTCATGGCCCAAGACCTGCCACCCCAGCTTGGGGTTCCTTCCTTATCTCTATTTCACAGAGAGCATGACCAAAGTTTTTGCAGCAGCTGGCATTGAAGGGGATAAGGAAAATTCCTTGGTAAGTAGAGTTGATTCCATCATTAAATACCCAGGGAGACACCTACCTTCTTCCCTTTTTTTAAAAAAAAGGTAAGGCAGGGTGCGATGGCTCTCACCTATAATCCTAGCACTCTGGCAGACCAAGATGGGCAGATTTTTTTTTTTTTTTTTTGGAGACAGAGTCTCACTGTGTCACCCTCCATAGAGTGCTGTGGTGTCACAGCTCACAGCAACCTCGAACTCTTGGACTTAAGCAGAGTGATTCTCTTGCCTCAGCCTCCCATGTAGCTGGGACTATAGGCACCTGCCACAACCCCTGGCTATTTTTCTGTTACAATTGTCATTGTTGCTTAGCTGGCCCGGGCTGGGTTGAACCTGCCAGCTTTGGTGTATGTGGCTGGCACTGTAACCACTGTGCTACAGGTGATGAGCTGGGCAGATTGCTTTAGCTCAGGAGTTTGAAACCAGCCTGAGCAAGAGCAAGACTCTGTCTCCACTAAAAATAGGAAAGCTAGCTGGGCGTGTTGGTGGGCACTTATAGTCCTAGCTGTTTGGGAAGCTGAGACAGGAGGTCGTTTGAAGTTGCTGTGAGCTATGATGACATTGGCACTGAACCCCAGGGTGACAGAGTGAGACTTTGTCTCAACAAACAAACAAACATTGTGGGAAGCTGTGGGAAGCTGAGGAGGGTGGATTGCCCTGAGCTCACAGGTTCAAGACCAGCCTGAGCCAGAGTGAGACCCTGTTTCTAAAAATAGCTAGGCATTGTGGTGGGTGCCTGTAGTCCCAGTTACTTGGGGGGCTGAGGCAAGAGAATCGCTCTGCTGAAGCTCAAGAGTTTGAGGTTGCTGCGAGCTGTGACACTATGGCACTCTACTAAGGGTGACAAAGTGACACTCTGTCTAAAAAAAAAAAAGTATCAGTACTCAAAATGGAAAACCAAAAAACAAGTCTGGCTTTCTGAAAACAGAAGGTAAATATAAAACACACTAATTGTGGCTTACAGACTCCTGCTTGCTTGATGTTCTTTCTTTCTCTCCCTCTCTGAGACAAAGTATTGCTTTTTCTCCCAGCGTAGAGGGCAGAGGTGTTATCATAGTTCACAGAGACCTCGAACTCCTAGGCTCAAGCAGTCCTTCTGCCTCAGCCTCCCAAGTAACTGGGCCAACTGACATGCAGCACTATGCCAGATTAATTTTTCTATTTTTTGTAGAGATAGGGTCTCACTCTTTCTTTTTTTTTTTGGAGACAGAAGCCTCAAGCTGTCCGCCTGGGTAGAGTGCTGTGGCATCTCAGCTCACTGCAACCTCCCACTCCTGGGCTCAAGCGAGTCTCCTGCCTCAGCCTCCCAAGTAGCTGGGACCACAGGCGCCCGCCACAACGCCCGGCTATTTTTTTTGGATGCAGCCATCATTGTTGTTTGGTGGGCCCGGGTCAGATTCGAACCCGCTACCTTGGGTGTACATGGCTGGCACCTTAGCCACTTGAGCCATAGGCACTGAGCAGAGATAGGGTCTCACTCTTTCTTAGGCTGGTTTCAAACTCCTAGCCTCAAGCACTCCTACCCCGCTGGGCTCCCAGAGCACTAGGATTACAGGTCTGAGCCACCACACCCAGCTTCTCTCTTTCTTATAAAGCAAGGTTTTTCAACTTTTTATTTTTTTGCAGTTTTTGGCCAGGGCCAGGTTTGAACCTGCCACCTCTGGTATATGGGGCTGGTGCCCTACTCCTTTGAGTCACTGATGCCACCCTGATTTTCAACTTTTTCTTTTTTTAATCTCACAGCATATTTGAATCTATAGTTAAACTTCCACAGCACACTTAGATTATGTTGATTGAAAAAAAAGAAAGATGGGTGGTGCCTGTGGCTCAAAGGAGTAGGGCACCAGCCTCATATGCCAGAGGTGGTGAGTTCAAATCCAGCCCCAACCAAAAACTGCAAAAAAAAACAAAAAAAAGAATAGGCAGCTCCCATTCTCAGTGGGTAGGGTTCTGGCCACATACATGGAGACTGAAAGGTTTGAACCCAGCCCAGGCCAGCTAAACAATGGCAACTGCAACAAAAAATAGCCAGGTGTTGCGGTGGGCGCCTATAGTCCCAGCTACTTGGGAGGCTGAGGCAAGGGAATCGCTTAAGCCCAAGAGTTTGAGGTTGCTGCGAGCTGTGACACTATAGTACTCCACTGAGGGTGACAGAGTGAGACTCTGTCTCAAAAAATAAAAATAAAAATAAAATAAAATAAGAATAATAATTTAACTAATAATCTTTAAAAATGTTCATGGCACACTTATAATCCTCTCACAGGACACCAGTTGAAAATCACTGCTATAAAGGAAGATTCCTAAGTGCTAGGAAGGGGTTAAAGATCTACCAGGCCCAAACTGAGCCTTTCTCCTCTCAGACTCAACCAGAATAAAGAACTGAAAAGGTATAACTTTCTCTCTCTCTCTTATTTTTTTTTTGAGACAGAGCCTCACTCCGTTACCCAGGCTAGAGTGCTGTGCCATCAGCCTAGCTCATAGTAACCTCAAACTCCTGAGTTAAAGCAATTCTCCTGCCTCAGCTTCCTGAGTAGCTGGGATTATAGGCACATGCCACAACACCTGGCTAATTTTTCTATTTTTTTGGCAGAGGGTCTCCCTCTTGTTCAGGCTGGTCTTGACTCCTGAGCTCAAGAGATCCTCATGCCTTGGCCTCCTAGAGTGCTAGGTTTATAGGTATGAGTCACCACACTCAACTTCTATTTATTTATTTATTTTGAGACAGGGTCTTGTCATGTTGCCCTGTCCTTGAATTCCTGGGCTCAAGTCTCAAGTGATCCTTCTGTCTCAGCCTCCTGAGTAGCTGGGACTCCAGGCATGCGCGCGCGCGCTCTCTCTCTCTCTCTCTGAGACAAGGTGTTGGAGCCCGGCTGGAATCGTTCTCAAAAAGATGAGATTGAGGTCCTATTTTTGTATGGCCAGGTCTCTGAACTCCCTGACGTCATGCCCACCCCCCCTGAATATACCTGTCCCACACTTTGGGAGATTCAGCCTCAATCTAAGTCCTTTGCTTTAGAGAAAGGAGAGAACATCCCTAGGGTCATTTTGTAAGGGAGAAACCAAGGCAGGAACCCAGGATTTCTGACTGAGGGTGGGCCGGGTGAAGAGGGGTGAGGCTGGGTAAAGAACAGAGGGGCCTGGCAAAGGAGAGCGAGCCTTGGGCTGTGAGAGGCAGAGGCCCAGCTCCGCTTCCCTACACAGATGTTCTGAGCAAGTCCCAACATTGCTTAGAGCCGCAGGTTCCCCACCTATATGGGAGGATGAGTTGTTTCTAAGGACCTCTCCACCTTAAGTCCTGATTCTTTGAACACTCTCTGAGACATACAAACCCCTCGGACCCCATAGCTTTCAGGGCGTGGGCCTGCCTTCTTGTAAGACATGTAAGCCCGTCCCTGTGCCCCTCTCCCACCATCACGGTCTGGCCCCAGCCTACCCCACCAGCTCCTCCTTTCCAGTGCAGCACAGCCGTCTGCTGCACACAGTGCCTGGAACGGAATGTCACACACAGGCCTGCCATCAGTATCTGCGGAATGAACGAATCAATGAATACTTCCCCACGTGTTCCACGCTGCCTCATCTCTGCATCAGCTGTTCCCTTTGCTTGGAATGTTCTTTCTTCCTTTCTTGTTCTCCAAGCTTTTATTCATTTCTTAAAAGTGCGCGTAGATATGCCCCTCTTCGAAGATGCATTCTCTGAAATTTCCCAGAAGAGGTAACTACCCATTAATTCAATAAATATGTGTTATCTCTCGAGCTGACCGTGTGAAAGGCATGATGCGAGGTGCAGAGGAGGCAAGAGTGACCAGGACAGACAAGGGTCCTTCCCTCTCTGATCTTCCCTTCTCCTATGAGCTTCCCAGCACCCAGCTTTGGTTGCCACTCTCCCTGTGGCCACACCTGTGTAGCAGCTGTTTGCGTCTGGAGCTCCTACACTGGGCTTGAGCTCTTGGCTCAGCCTAATGCTTGGTAGTGGTGCACTGTCCACCTCTGGCGACCTGCCGGGGCAGGATCTATGGACAGCATGAGCACAGGCAGAAGCAGTGCTGGCCACTACCTGCTGAGCCCATGAGAGCCTACTGTGTGCCAAGCACCTGACCCCCATTTTCCACCACCCCGAAAGGACATCTGTAACTGTGGGCTGGGACTCCAGCCCAGGCGTGCAGGCCACCCTTCCTCCCCAGCAGCCCCTCAGCCCTCTGGGAGCCTCTTCCCCAGGCAGGATTCCAGGAGCCTCCTCATTCTGGACCCTGCTCTGCGCACCCCATCCCCCCAGCACTGGCTTGGCTTCCTGGAATTTGTCCTCCTAATTGAAACCAAACCCCCGGGGCTCCTCCAGGGCTGTGCCCCAGAGGCCCTGGTGGGTTTCTCTTTTCTTTCCTCCTCCCTTCCCCAGCTCAGCCCTAGGCAGCCTGAGGGGCACCTCCCCTGCATAGGAGTGTGGGGTAAGACACCTTCCCTGTGGGGGGTCTGAGTGCAAACCCTGCCCTCTGGAAGGCTGGAGAGGTACAGAGGAGGGCAAGAGGCAAATGAGCCAGAGGGAGTTCAGTTAGAATAGCCCCTGGAAAGCCCAGGACTAGGCCTGTGTCAGGCCCAAGGCTTGGGAGCTGGAGGGAAGATTTGTGAAGGTCAGCTCCCTCTGGACCTACTTGGTGACCTTGGGCTAGTCACTTTACCTTTCTAAGCTTCAGGTCCCTCATTGTACAAAAATGGGGCTATATAGAAACTGTTTCCCAGGATTTTTTTTTTTTGAGACCAAGTCTCACTTTTTCGCCCTCAGAAGAGTGGTGTGGTGTCATAGCTCACAGCAACCTCAAACTCTTGGGCTCAAGTGATCCTCTTGCCTTAGTGTTTCATTTTTATTAGAGATGGGGGTCTCACTCTTGCTTAGGCTGGTCTTGAACTCCTGAGCTCAAGCAATCCACCTGCCTTGGTCTCTCAGAGTGCTAGGATTACAGGTGTGAGCCACCGTGCTGGCCTGTTTCCCAGGATTTTGGAGACGTTTAAATAGGATAACCCACCTAAGTGCCAGGCAGTCTGGTCAGTCACAAGTGGAGACACAGACACCAGCGCTGTTCCTGACAGTGAAATGGGTCTATGGAGCCAGTGTGAGACATGCTTGGGAACAGAGGGTTATAGGATATAGTTGGAAAGGTCACTTAGGGTCAATAAAAGTTTGTTGAACAAGGAATTCACTTGACTCCCAACAAACATTGACTGAGCGTTCCCCCTGCACCATCCCTGGGACACAACTGTGGGGAGGCAAGGCTCTGCCCGGGAGGGCCAGAGCTGGGGGGAGAGGGTGGGTAGATGACGGGCACAGCCATTAAAGGTGATGACAAGGCAGACAAGTGCTGTGACAGAGGGGGCTGGGGGCCCCCAGGAGGGCCTAACCCAGGCTAGGCAGGGACAGGGCCACCGGGGATGGCTTTCCAGAGAAAGTGACTGGGTGACAGCTGAACCTGACCTTCTTGATGCCTTACTTCAACCAGTAAGGCATTATATGCCACCCGGACCCAGGTACTGCCTGAGGCAGGCAGCCCTCCAGCGGCTCAGCGTCAGGAGGGGGTATCTGGCCTCTCCTGTGCCACTAGCACACTGTGTTCCTTGCCACACAGCATCGCTCCCCCGCGTCACCAGTACAGTGACTTGTTTATATGCCTGTGCGCTCCTCATACCACTGTCCCATAGGCATAAAATGCAAGTCACAGAAGTGAACCACGCCTGCCATTTAAAATTCTTTGGGGCTCATCACCTGTGGCTCAAGCAGCTAAGGCGCCAGCCACATACACCTAAAGTGGCGGGTTCGAATCCAGCCCGGGCTGCCAAATAACAATAATGACTGCAACCAAAAAATAGCCAGGCATTGTGGCGGGCGCCTGTGGTCCCAGCTACTTGGGAGGTGGAGGCAGAAGACTTGCTTGAGCCCAGGAGTTGGAGGTTGCTGTGAGCAGTGAAGCCATAGCACTCTACCCAGGGGGACAGCTTGAGGCTCTGTCTCAAAAATAAAATAAAATAAAATAAAATAAAATAAAATAAAATACAATTCTTTGGAAGACACATTTTAAAAAGAAAAAATAAACAGGTTATTCATATCACTTTCATGAATACAACTGGTTTAAATTGCACATGAACTTTATGGACACCCTGACTTTATTTTATTTTATTCTTTTTGAGACAGAGTCTTACTATGTCACCCCTGGTAGAGTGCCATGGCGTCATAGCTCACAGCAACCTAAACTCTTGGAATACCCTGAATATTAATCCCAATATATCTGGAGTGTCATAAACGTGTAATCAATATAAGGAAATTATTAGCAAGCTCATTTACATGTTTGGGATACTGAAGCTTGGAAATCTGGTATGCAGTTGACACAGCACACCTCAATTTGGACTGGCCACAAATCATGGGGTCGTTAGCCACAGGTGGTGAGTAGTTCCCACACTGGATATAGTGCAGCCCTTGAATGTGGGTTCTTCTAGGGCAGGAACTTAAAGAAACCCGAGCTTTATTCAGTGGCTAGCAGGGTGTCCTAGGTAGAGGGCATGGTGTGCACATAGGCACAAGCATGAAAGAACAAAGAATATTCAGGGAACAGCGGGCCACCAGAAAGGCCTTGAATAATGTGCTAAGGAATTTGGACTTCAGTTATGTGGGCAACTCGAGTTATCATTTATTTATAAGCAGAGGAATGCTGTATTCAGGTTAAGGCTTCAGAAAGAGCCTTCTGGTAGGCAGCGTGGAGGCCAGCTAAAAAGCTGACGCAATAGCATACTTGGGGAGAGACGGGAGGCAGCGCTGCGAATGACTGGGGAGACAGTTCTGGAAGGCAGAACCTCCGGACCTGGAGACTAGCTGACTGGAGGTGGAGTGGGAAGTCAAGAATAACTCCCAGGTCTCGAGCTTGTGGTGCCAGTTTTCTGAGCCAGGACACATAGGAGGAAGGGGAGGAGGAGCAGGTCTGTTGAGAACATTGAGAGTTCAATCTTTGTACATGCTGACTTTGAGATAGTAGCAGGACCTCTCGGAGGGAGGACATGAGCCGTCACGGTTAGGATATTCATAGGTGGTAGTGAGCTCCCGGTCACTTGTGGCATTTAAGCAGGGCATAGACAAACACTAGTCTGGGATGTTGTAGAGGCCCTATGTGCATCTCAGGTGAGCTGGGCCTTAGGACCTATCAGCCTGGATAGTTTCTGTCCCTAGGGTTTGGCTACATGTGTATGTGGGATGCTGTCTGTTAGAGCTTGGGCATCTCTGTAATTTGGGGACCTTTGTGGTGTAGAGGTGGTTTGCTTTTTTGGACCTTGGCCTACACCGGAACTTGGGCAGGATATAGGCATGATGGCTGCTTGGAGGCAGAATCTCTGCCCCAAAAGACCTCAAAAGAAAATAGCCTGGAGCCCTGTTGGACACACACAGAACAAGAAATATCCTTGATGTTCAAGTAGCCTCTCTCCACTCCAATTTGATTTATGGGAAAACTGAGGGCCTTGCTCAAGGTCAGAGAGCAGGGCAGGACTTCTCCCAGAGACGTGTTCGTGTTAGAGCCCACTCTCATCTTCCCAAATCCCAAACGTCTCTTAGTGTTTGCATCTCCTTGCCTTGCCTTGGCACCCGAGATGTTCTATAATACACATGGAAAGGGATCCTGGTTCTTTTTAATTAGGAGGAGGATACAAAGAGAGAAGTCAGACGGCTGCCCCCACCCACGGTTGGAAGACTAAGTGCTCCCCAAATTACACAGCAGATGCCAGGGCTCCGGCAACAAGACCCAGCTTGATAGCTTTGTGGTAACCACAGCCAGCACAATTTTAGTTTTATGTTTTAACTCCTCGGTGATATATAGACCTCTCACAGGCAGGAGAAATGGCATCCAGAACTTCTCCCTTAAAAAAAAATTATTTTTGAACTTGTGCAACACACACCCAGTTTAATTAACCCTTTTGTCAGGAAGCTTGGTCTGCCCCAGGCTGGGTGAGAAAACCGTTTCTCTCCTGTGAGGAGGGAGTAGTGCAAAAAAATGAGTGCCAGCAGGGCCACTGTCCTCTGCGGGACCCCTGCGTCCTCACTGCACAAACATCTCCAAGGGCAATCTTATGTGCCTCTTCTGAGGTCTCTCTTTTCTTCTGTTTTTTAAAATTTTAGCCTCAAGGGCTTGTTGTACAGGAGTCCCTGCATTTCACCTCTGCACCCCTCAAATCCCTATTTTCATAGAGACTTGCTATTCAGAACTGGAACCAGAATGTTTTGAATCAAAGCTCCCTCTGCCCCCTCCCACTCCCTGGTCTCCATGTGCTAAAGGGACGGAGGTGCCCCTGCTCCCTTCTCCTCTCTCAGCTGCGTTCTTTCTCTCTGGCCATACTGACTCTGCCTTGTGTCACTTGTGTTACTGCACCTCTTTCTGCCCTCTGGTCTCCCTTAGCTTTTTAACCCTCAGCTTTGCTCTGTCACTTCCTTGGCCAGAAAGCTTCAGGGACCTCCCCCCTTTGTCAGAGGGATCAAGCTGCAACTTCTGCACCTCCTAGCTCTGGTGCCCCAAGACCTAGCCGGTTCCTCCTCCCCTGTATGTTTTCCATGTTCCATTCATTCCATATGCAGTTATTTGTCGAGCCCTTGCTCTGTGCCAGGAATTGTGTGGGGCACTCAGGAAATAGTTGATGCACAAATGCCCAGAAACCAAGTGTGTTTTGAGAGCTTGGGGGTTCAGGGGCTTGAGAGAGGGACTGGGCTGCTGCCAGCTCTCCTCACTGGTTTCCTGTTTACTATTAACAGCTGCCCATCCCTCCTAGTGCACAGCGTGTGTTGGGAGGAGCCCCTCAATCACAAACGTGAAGCAGGCTCCTTGAAACCCGACTTTAGCTCCCTTGAAAACCTGCAAAAGAACCCCCCTTTGATCCCTTCTACCCCCTGCTCTCCCCGACTTCTACCTTCCTCTCTCCCACTGGGGGACATTTGGCCCCTTAAAGTTTTTGTTTGCTGGCAGAAAGAACTCCCCCGCCTAGCTTTAGTGTGGAGAGTTTTTTCCTTCTTCTTCTTCTTCTTTTTTTTATTTTTATTAAACATCAAGAGACATAGCAATCTGCTTGCAGATACTGTACGTGCATAATTAATAAAATCTCATCATTTATTTATAAAGAGACACACGAGGAACTGGAGAATTAGGGCTATCCCCATTATATAGGAAGAGAGAGTGGGGAGAGAGCAGGAGAGGAGAAATACTTTTTGAACATTAGATCCTTCCAGAGAAGTGTCTCTTAATATGCGATGAATAAAGACATGTACTTCTTCCCGAAGTGGTGCTCTGTGCCCAGAGGCTCAGAAAGCAGAAACCTGGCTCAGGAGCTTTAAAAGGAACGGACCGATTCAGTGTGCAGTACCCACGGTGGGCAGTGTCCGGCATGCCGGCTTGGGGTGGCCGGCAGGAGACCCAGGAAGCACTGTAGGGGGTTTGGCCACGGGAAGAGATTTGAGAGATTAGGTACAGAATCTCTGGCAGGTGTTGGAGAAGCAGGCACAGTCACCCCATTGGGAACCCCTTAAGTAACCTTGATGCTGGCTAAATGGATCCCTGGTTTCTCTGGCCCATTACAAGGCAGGTCACTTTAACTTGGTGGTGGTGGTGGTGGGGTTCTTCTTGGCAGCTTTGCCCTTGGATCTCTGCATCCCGGATGCCCAGGCAAGACCTCCACTAGCAATAGCCTAACTTATTATATAACAGCCTCTAAGACCAGGGAGGCAGGGGTCAGGTCCTCCCAGGCTTCTTGAGTTGGAGGAGAACCGTTTCTCTCTCCTCTCTCTCTTTCCCTCTCCCTCTCTCATTTTTTCTTGAGACATGCAGTAAAATAGAAAACAGGCTTGTGCAGAGACCAAACCCATAGAAAGGGGGTGGTCTGTAGGTGCCCCCATCTCCCTCGAATGCAAGCAACTCCTGCAGCACAACTCTCGGCCTTCCCCAGGCGGTGGGCTCCGAGTGGGGGCGCGGGGGGGGGTGTCGGGGGATGGGTGTCGGAATGGGCAGCAGCCCCCGCAGGGTTACCCGGGCGCGTGCAGGGAAACGTCTCAGCAATTCCAGCGCCCGAGCGGAGCGCGCGGGGGGGTGGGGGCGCGCGGCTCGGGGCACCTTGAAACCGCCGGCGGCCGCGCGCTGATTGGCCGAGCCGCCGCCTCGGCGTTCCAGCCAGGCGCCCCTCCCCCCGCGCCGTCCACCCCGGAAGGAATTTCCTCCTCTGGCGGCCGCTATTGTTGTCCGCCTTCGCTGTTTGGGTCGGATCGCGTAACCATAGTATCCAAACTGTGTCCACGCGGGGCCCCAGCCTGGGACCCCTGTGCCCCCAACCCCCCCCAGCCCACCCCCCACTTTTTTTTTTCTTTTTGCAGCCTACTTATCATGACTTCATCGGACTACCGGGAGCTGGAGAGGGGGTTGGGGCGAGGGGCGGAGGGCGGGGAGCTGGCCCGTTTCTGACGCCCCTTACTTCGAGATGTTTTCAATTATAATTTTTTAAAAAGTCTGCTTTGTGGGTTCGGGGCTTTTCAATTTTTCCTACTCGCGTCCCCTGTCCGTTAAACCGTTGGGCTAAACTTGAATGGGTTTTTCCCCCTCCATTTCCCCTTTACGGTCTTCGCTCCAGCCCCTGACTTCACGGCTTACAGCTGGGGTGGGAGGACTCGCAGCGGGAGTCGCCCCCGAAACGCAGCCCTTCGGATTGTGGCTCTATCTTGGTCCCTGGGCCTGAGTTGGAGCTGGGAAGTAGAGGAGGGTTTGGGGTGGGGGACATTAGAAACTGCCGTCCCTATTCCCCAGCTCCGGGGCGCTTCCTAGCGCGGTTGGGGGGATCCCCAGAGATGCATCTAGGGAACGTGGTGCGGCATGGATGGGTGGCACAGAGATTAAGGGGTGACAGGGGAAGCAGTTGACAGGTTCCTGGAATAACAAGCCCCCTAGCCCCTCCAATTTCTCTTGCGGATCTTTGAACACAGACATTCTAGTCCGCGTGAGCAGCCCGAACCAACTGCCGGCTCCCCCCAACCCCCGGTAAAAACAAAAACAAAAACAAAAAACAAAAACCCTGTCTCTAAGAAGTGCATTCTGCTGGGAGAGGTAGGGAGCTAGCAGCAAGCCCGCACCGAGCGTGCAGCGTGCAGCGCGCAGCGCGGGAGCCCCGGGCTGGGGCCGACAGCGGGGGGCGGTGTGTGTGCCGGGGGCGTCTAGCATTCCCAGAACTCAAGTATTCTCCCGGCGCTGGTTGGGGCGGGGGCAGTGGCGGCGACGGCCCAAGTTCGGGACAACACTGCCCCCTAGGGGTCGCCGCCAGAGATTTGAAGCTGGGGTGATGAGGGGTCTTAAGGTTTGGGTCTAGTCTTGGGACAAGGGTCTCTGCCCCCAGTATTTCGGAGGCCAGCTGAGCCTGGGAGTACTTGGGGCGGGGCTGCGGTGATCCCCAGGCAGTCTGGTGATAGCCCAGAGGAAAACCTCCAAATGCCAGTTCTGGGAATCGGGGAGATACGGTGGTGGGATTTGCATTGTTGCTCTAGAATTTATAACTTTGGCAGACAATTGGGCACATCCTACGGTGTCTCAGTGATGAATTTGACCTCATGGGCCCCACTCCCCTCATTGTGCATTTGGGGAAACAGGTTCAGAGAGGGCAACAACTTGCTCAGGGATGTGAGGTCTTTGTGCTTTTCATCCGAGGTCTGGTGTCTTTTTTGGGGGGATCACAGAATCTTCTTTCAACCCTAACATCCATGGCTCCTTGAGAGAAAGGCGTTAGTCTAATTTTACAAATCTTGACTTGCTCAGTCAGACCCATCTTTTAGTCCAGCTCTCTATACCATAAGGACTTTGGGGGACTTGAACCTTAGGCTCAATAAGCAGGCCAGCCTCCTACTCTGGGCCCCCAGGGGTGTTCTGCACTCATCCCTGACAGACCAGAGTGGAGGTGGCTGCTCCAGGCTAGCAGGTCCAGAGGGAATGAGTTTGCTGAAACCTGGGTTCTAGGTCTCTAAACAGCTGTCATTTCTGAGCCTCAGTTCCCCCATCTCTAAAAAGGGGGGTGTGTGGCAAGATGTTCAGGAAGGCATCGTGCATCTCCTGAGGTTGGTGACACAGTTCAACTCCTCTTTTGTCTACCACGCCCTCTCATCTGGCTGGCTCTCACTCCTTGGTTGGGGTCTGCAGGGCTGGCTTCTTCCTGCCTTCCTTCCTCCCTCTCTGCAGGGCCTCTGTGACTGCTGCCCCTCCCCTCCTGGCAGGCGCAGAGCTGACTGCGGGAGGGAGCTGTGGGCAAGGAGGCAAGGAGCCAGCAGCTTCAAGTCAACCCCTGGGGAAGACAGGGTGGGGGGCTGCTGGCTGCTGCAGTAGGCTGCTGTCAGAGCTGGCCGGGCAGCGTCCCTTGGGGTTATTTGTGTCCAAGGTAACTGGTGTCCGAGCTGACAGCTAGCCTTCCCCTTTCTCCCTGGAGACAGGGGCACTGCTCTGGGAGTCATCTTGACTCCTCCTTCTCCTTTACTGCCCAGGGACAATCAGGCTCCAAGTCTGGGGCTTTCTCCCAAATACCTCCAGTGCTTGTCTTTTCCCCATCCCTTCAGCAGGCTGAAATCCACAGGCCTGCTGCTCTCCCAGGGGCTCTAAACTGGGCCTTCTGAGCCTCCACACTGCCCTGGAACCTCTTCAGCTGCAAATCCTGCCCTGTCTTCCCTCACTCTCGTGACCAGCCCTCTGGGACCTGGGGCCTGGGCATGCCCACATCTCCAGCCTCATTTTGCATCCCTCTCTGATATATACTTTGTGTCTTAGTGACATCGCATATGACTTCCAGAGCCTCCCATGCTCCCTGGGTTCCCACAGGTAGTTGGTCAGTCAGGTCCTACCAGGCCTTTGTGACATGGAGGCGGACAGCTCCAGCCCCTTGCCCCCCTTCCCTGCTGACAGCTCACAAATCCTTGGGGGGAGACTGCCAGCATGGTCACAGAATGACTGCTGGCAGAATGGGGTCTTAAGAGGACCCTTACCCAGCCTGGGGAGAATCAGGGAAGGTTCCTTCAAGGAGAAGGAACTGGTCCCATACACGGAGATGCAGAGGGGAAGAAAATCCAGGGAGAAGGAAGGTCATGGGCAGACACAATAGTGAGAGAGACAACTCTTAGGAAGTGGTGAGACAGTGTAGCAGTAAGGGGAGTAAGGGGAGAGGTGAGGCTGGAGACAGAGTAGGATGCAGGCCGTCCTTGTGTGCTGGCCCAAAGAACTGGGACTTCTGTGTGCCACCGGTAGCTCTGGTAGCTCTGGGCTGGGCCACATGTTGGGAACACCAGGCTCTGGGAGCGCAGAAATGACTATTTTTATCTACCCTGTCTACCTTCTTATTTCTTGCTTCGTTCCATAAAAGATCTGAAAGGGCATTAAAGAAGAGTCACATCTGATTCTTGCCTTCAAGGAGATCGCAGACTGGGGTAGGTAAAGAATAAACTGGGTCGAGGTAAAATGAAGAAAGCACAGAGAGAACTTTCTAAAAGACAGACCTAGTGGCCCTATATACCTGGCTTTAACCTATTCGTGGGCTCCCAGTGCCCTCAGGGGGCCACCCTCCAACCAAGGCTCTTGGTGTTAGCTCTGGCAGTGGCTCCAAATCCCCTCACCCACACATCTCCTCACTGCCTTTACTCCAGCCATTAAATTATTTGCATTTCCCTACATATACCGTGTTCCCTTCACCCAGCATACATCACTCTCTCTAGGAAGTCCTCCTGATGCCCAAAGTTAGGTTTGGTCCCTCCTTTGAACTCGCATTATCCTTGTGCTTCCTTTGATCACAGCACCATAGATTAATAATCCACAGGAGGCAAGGTGTGGTGGCTCACGTTTGTAATCCTAGCACTTTGGGAGGCCGAAGCAGGAGGATCACTTGAGGCTAGGGATTCGAAAACAGCCCCAGCAAGAGCAAGACTGTCTCTACAAAAAATAGAAAAATTAGCCTGTTGTGGTGGTGCACTCCTGTAGACTCAGCTACTCAGGAGGCTGAGGTAGGAGGATCGCTTGAGCCCAAACATTTGAAGTTGCTGTGAACTATGATGTTGCCAATATACTCTAGCCCTGGTGACAAAGTGAGACCCTACCTCAAGTCATCATCATCATCATTGTCCATAGGAGACTGGTAACCTCCATCTCTGATTCACCTCTGGGTCTCCTGCGGGTCATACACTCCTGGGTAGAATAGATGCTTAGGTAAGTTTTTGTTGTTCAGGATGACAACACCACTTGCTATGTTATGTGCCAGGCACTGTGCTCCCCACTTGCTACATGTTATTTTCCTCTCTTACAACAACTCTATGAGGTCAACACTATCCCATTTTGTAGATGGGAGAATTTTTTTTTTTTTTTTTTTTTGCAGTTTTTGGCCGGAGCTGGGTTTGAACCTGCTACCTCTGGCATATGGGGCTGGCACCCTACTCCTTTGAGCCACAGGCACCGCTCTAGATGGGGGAATTGTGACTCAAGGGAAATGACTGTCAAAATGACAAGGGTGGCTTGGCACCTATAGCTCAACCGGCTAAGGTGCCAGCCACGTACACCTAAGGTGGCGGGTTTGAATCCCCAGCCCGGACCCACCAAACAACAATGACGGCTGCAACCAAAAAAAAAATAGCCGGGTGTTGTGGCGGGCGCCTGTGGTCCCAGCTACTTGGGAGGCGGAGGCAAGAGACTCGCTTGAGCCCAGGAGTTGGAGGTTGCTGTGAGCTGTAATGCCATGGCACTCTACCCAGGGGGACAGC